>CAAKHG010018671.1:5469-42226 GCA_901007715.1 Dactylopterus volitans
ATTGCCCAGATAGCTACAGCCTCGAGTGAAATGAATCACAGATTGCTCACTCAGAGGCAGAGAGAGAGAGAGATAGAGAGAGAAAGAGAAGGAGAAAGAGAAAGAGAAAGAGAAAGAGAAAGAGAGGGAGGAGCTAGAGTGCAAAGGCGGGGGAAGGAGGGTGAGCTGGCGAGGGGAAAAGGTGGGCGAGAGCAGCAAGGTCAGAAAAAAAAAAAACACTCATGGGAACAAATGCAACGCAATGAAATGCGATAGTGCAGCTTAAGCCATTTTCACTGTGACCATCTCCACTAAATAAGCCTCATCTTGCAGGATTAGTATTTTGGGAGAAGGATGATTGTGATTTTAGTGGCATCACACAAGAGAGGGGGAAAAAAAAAAAAAAGATGGGCAATGTCACCCTTGATCCTTGTGAAGCCACACGAAGCCGCATTCGAATCGAGACATTAAATTAGCGCTGATTGGCTCCGCACACCCACGTCGCAGAGGTTGCCTCTGGTTGGGGGGACATTAGGGAGAGGAGGGACCATCATCATTATTCCACAGTCTTCACACCGCTCGCGTAAGTGGGACGAAAACACTTTGCATTCAGGCTAGCTCAAGGTCAGGGAGATAGAGGGACCCGGTTGTTGTGCGGTGAATGAGACGCTTGATGTTTCGCAATAATTTCTAATAAAATGGATGAGTTCCACTTAACATGCAGAGCGTAGATGAGGATTTTAGTGCGGCGCTTTGATGCCGTGTCCTGCTGTCAGACTGCAGGATGGGATTTCGGCGGCGAGGAGGGAGATAACTTTAATGGGACCGGGCGATGTTGTGACCTCCTTGTTCCAGCGTTAAGCCTCCCAGAAGTACTTTCACTCTCAGAGATGTGTGGTCATGTCCCATCTCCCCCGGAGTGGGGAGCTGGGCTTTTGTGCAGATGTGCAAAAAGTTTTACGCTAAAAGCTTTTTCGCTCGAAACATGAGAACATTATAATTTCTGCCCCGCTTGGTTCATGAACCCAGCCTTTTCAAACAGCCGGTAGCTTTCACGAGCGCTGCTGCGACAGTAACTCTTTGCTCAATGTATGAAGGCCTTTTCTGCTGAGAGACACGAGATTGATCCACTCCAACTTAAAACAGATTTTTAGGTCAAAATCGAAATGATGTCATGGACGTTGCCTTCAATTTTTTCACACCAATGATTTTACTTCATCAACTGCAGAAAGGGTTAAATATAAAATAAGCAGCAGCATCCCAGTATGTTGTGAAATAAAAAAAGATTGAAAAAGTAATTTTCTCAGCAAATCCTTTCGTTAATAAAATATCAGAATACAGTAAAAAAAAAAAAAAAACAAAAACGCGGGTTATAATTTCCAGGTCGAAAGGTGACGTCTTCTGATTTCTTGTTCTGTCTGATCAACAGCCCCAAACCTCCCAAAACATTCTGCTGACTGTCACATATAACAAAGAAAAACCTTAAATAATCACATTCGGGAAACTAAAAACCATCTGTTGCAACATTTTTATTTTTAGAAAAAAACCCGAACTAATAATTTCTCAATGAAAGTAGTTCAACAGGACAAAGGATTAAAGAATTAGAGAAGCTCTACATAAGAGAAGCAATAAAGCAGCTAGAAGCTGGAACGATGGAATGTTTGGCATTTGCAAGGCAAAGAGACGTATCTTTTTCATGTGTTGGTAATAAATTCAGCTCCTAATAATTTGCCAAATGTACAAGCAGATACGTTTGTTTGTTTGTTAACAGACCTGATGTGTTCTGGGGATAAATCATCTTCAACGACTGCTGCTGTATGTGAAACTCTAAACCTGTTTAATATGGATTTTACAGCTGATTAAGAAATGTTTTTCGACACTTTTATTTTTTACCTGCAGCTGCAAATCTGTACACTCGTCCCATAAACTTAACAAGCTGTGGAGGTTTCTGTGATGTTTGAAATGAGATGATTCACTTGCAATAAAATTAATGTACGCGAGGTCGCTTGATTTTTTTCCGTGCACAAACTGTCCTCACTGCAAAGTAGACACACACACCCACACACACCCGACTGGACTGATGGGGACTTTGCATCAGAGGAAATGTTGAAACTACCCCTGAAGTCTTTGTCGTACTTAGTCATTGTCAACTTTGCCTTTTAGAGAGATACCACAAAAACAGTATTATCTTACGCTACGTAATTGTAACATTTTCAGGGATTAACAATGTGTATTCAATTAACAATTACAGAATTATAATAAAATCTTTCTTACTTACTATGAAATACTGCAAACGTGACAAGTCTCTGCAGAAACCGTGACCAGTTTAAACAGGTTTACAGAGACGATCGCGTTGCGGCGCGTGTTTTTGTCAACCTGCACAGTCTTAACGCTTGAATGTATGCAGATGTGTTTTAATAATGTAGAACTAGACAATCAAATCATCAAAGATTAATTACTCACGATGGCTGACAATTACATTTACGAGGAATAATACTTTCAGATGTGGTCTACGACCTACAATTGTCATTCTCGGCTAGATTTTTCAACACATTCGATTTTAATCTCGTATACCGGTACTGAAATCAGGTTTAATGAGTACAAATAGAGATTTCTGCAGCGATCCAAAGCTCAGTCAGGGAGCAGATTGCTGAGCTTTGTAGGGTGAATATAAAGTTTGTACCCACAGCTGTTTAACCGAGTGATGCCAAGAGTATCTGCTCCCGCTCATTATGTAGGGGGGAAACCTGGCATATGGCAGTATTCTCTGTGGGCATTCACAAGGACAGGTCACCACAGACGGGTGGGGAGGACACTTGCTGGTTCCTAACTAACACCCCTCCAAATCACTTTTACACCAAAACCCAGTTAATGTGTAAGGGACCCGCAGCATGGGAACTGTCCTCCTGTTACCGTTTTATCGCGGACACTTTGCAGGCGAGCCCGCGTTAGCACGTGGTTCTACGCCGCAGCGCACGTGCACACATGCCTCCGCGCACTGAAATCACACGAGCGGGGTCTGCCTACCTTCTGAGCCCAGGATGAAGTGGTGAACGTCTGGCCCCGTGGACATGCGGGGGCCCTGGCAGCTCTTTTCGATCACCCCTTGTGGAGTCACCATTTTAATGTGGACAACCTATTCAATCAGAAAAAAACAACAACAACAAAACATACTAAATTTAGAAACAGAGACATTCAAACTAAACTTTTCTCGCTGTCAAAATTCCTTTTGCAAAAACGCACGACTGGGATGCCTCCTTGCAACGTGCGAGCACATCCTCTGGCCCGTGCATTTTGGAGGTGAGGTTAAAGTCCACAAATGTTCAGGAAATAATTGCCATGCTAATGACTGTGTGGTAACCACTGTATGGAACAAACATATGTGAGGCGGGGAGAGGTGACCCACCAGGTCCTCAATGTTGCCGTAGATGTTCTTCTTCATGCCTGACGCTCTGGTTGCTACCCAGCCCCCCAGGGAGCTGAACTCCATGGAGTCGGGCTCATGCCCTGTACAATAGCCACTCTCATTAAGCTGGGAACAAAAGAACATTTGTGGTTTCAAGTACAAGGCAAATAAGCCAAAAAAATATTCAGAAAACTTGGGAAAAAAAAAAAATTAAATTCCAGGCATCATGAATTTTTACACTCGCCTCAAATAAACTGAGTCAATGGAGCACAAAAAAAGCCCTAAAAAGAGAGATAAGTGCATAATTTGGAATAACTCTCCCTCATAACTGGGGCTCTAACGTCATAATCAAATAATCAAACAAGTGGTGCGTATTTTTATTTAAACCAGTACATTCACAAATACAGATAATTGCACATATTTATCTGTGAGTTTTTCCAGACTTTGCCTTGAGCCTAGAGAAATTGTGACCAAACTGCTGTAACAATGTGGCAAATGTTTTTTTAGGGTTATTTTAGCGTCTTACGTAACCCCTGAAAGACTGCATCTTTAGGTCGAACAGTAAGCAGTTATACTACTAGAAGTAGTAGTAATAATATTACTAATAACAACAACAAGGACCTTAAAGTACTACAGCCTACCCCAGGGGCCCTCATCACAACATGGGGGTAAAGTCAGGCCTTGTTTTATCACAGCGTTCCCCTGGAAGGCAGTTTAGAATGCGGACCCATCTGCTCCATCAACCTGGCCCAGTCTAAATGCAGAGGTGGAGTCTGCTTTGGATGCAACTCACGCAATCTTCTACATCAAACGCCTGCTCCGTCTCCATTTTTCTGAATTAGCTTGATGATGCCATCTGCTCGGGACCGCCACCTCACTCCCTAATCTTTCCCCTCCAGCACTCGGCTCCGGTCTCAAACTCATTTCTAGGCGGCGTCAGACCTTCTTAGCGAAGAGCACCCAAGGTGACATGAGCGTGGCCGGCGTGCGTGTGAGCGGTCACGCCAGCTGACGGCTGCCACAGCCCTTTACATTAAAATGAGCTCTCGCGGTGGATGAATATGGATGAATGCTTCTTGCTTACCAATCTCTCCAAATCCTGACCGACGATGCCAGCTTCCACATGGGCAGTTAAATTTTTCTCATCAATCCACAGGATGCGGTTCTGCAGATGAACAAACAAAACATCAATGAGGAGGTCATAACCATTCGGCGGGAACCCTTCACGCCGTGTAATGTGACAGAAAAACAGGTAGGTTACAAGATGATGGTGTTGTGTGTCGTGATGTCTTGTCGCTTCGAGTCCAAACCTGCCCACATCTGCTCTGCCCTCATTAGCAGAACGTGGAGAGCGGTGGCAGGTTCATAGCAATGCTAGAGGTCTGTGCCAGCGTGTCCTTCTGGCCTAACAGCCAAGAGGCTGACATAAATATGTGCACTCAGGCTATGGGACGGACACAATAGTCAGATTCCTCAAGGTTAAACTCAATTTAACATCTAATTCCAAATATATGCCTCCTCTTTGGGCCGCTGACCATGAGGACTATCCCTCACTGCAGGAGGTCACTGCAGACCTGCCATCAATTATTCCGCAGAGGTAATAAAGTTTATGTTCCTTCCATAGTACTTCTTTCACAGGCTTCCACTGGAGCCAGCTCACCTCTGACCTCTGACTTTGGTGTCTATGGCCTAAACTCTGGCAGAACAGCAGCGCTGGACAGCTTATATATATCATCCCCACATGGGCCTAGATCAAAGAACTCTCCTCTACTGATGATGATACTCACCATTATTATTTTCTATCAGTGAAACATTGTCGAGTTCGTAGATTTCCTTCAAGATTAATATCAAAGTATCATTTTTTTGCCACAAGTGAATCTGAGAAACCCCCATCACTGATTAACCCAGCGCAAAGCTCGAGTCTCACGACTAGTTGTTTTTGCCTGAGAAAATATCATAAAATATTCATATCATCATATAAAAGTCAGACAAAAATGTTTGCACCCTTTATGATTCAACCCTCTCATGATGTAATACAATCCAACTTCAGTAACCCTGAAATAAACACCAGCTCTGAGAAACAAATAACAATGTTTGAGACAGTGTCAGAGCGTTGAATCATTGTTTTTTTTAGGCAGTAGACTGTGATGGTGCACTATCTTAAGTGGCATATTCAATATTACGCCCACCTCAGTTTATAGACAAAGGGGGGAAAAAAATAAATAAAACATTATGGCGATTTCTTTTCTCTGTTTTATTGAATGCAGTTACACCAGCTGCACGATCAATTGTGTGCGCACGCGTGTTTTTTACGGGGGAAAGAGATGCATACTGAACGTATGTGTGTAAGTCAGTTATGCTGTATATTTGAGACAGATGTGAAAGCAGAGAGTGATTTAACGAACAAATAAATACAGATAGTTATGCAATGGTAACTCGATAAAGTCAATAATGAAAAATGGGAAAACGGGGCTGGTAAGCTCTCACTGACACACTGAAGTCTCAACAGAAACTTAATTAGCGAGGATCCACTCTTACTGATACAAACACCGGCATGCACATACCATCTGTGATGTATCGAGAGACACAATGGAGCGAGTCTCCTCTGGGGGGCACTCTAGAGCGCTGGAGACGCTGGTCCCTCCTAAGTGGGTGAAAAAAGAACAACCATTGTGGGGTTCATTACGAATACCTTCAAATGGGCAATGTCAATCATGCTTGCCCATGTTTATCCCATAGTGCACAACTCAAACTACCGCTTCCAGCATCATTATAAACACTGAGTCAGGGCTGGTGCTTGGTACAAAAGTGGATTTTGACAAAAATCTGTGAAGTAATCAAAGTGAGCGTCACCTTGTTTGATAGGACCCGTTTATATAGAAATAAACTTGCCATTCTAACCACTTTGTTTGAAATCCTTTGTGAAATGAAGAAAATAGGTTAAGAAATGGCGTTATTCCTCAAAGTATCAATGAATCTAAGCTTTACATGGATCAAAATCTATTTCTGAGATCAAATTGATTGAGGTGCTTGAATAAGTTCATATGTTCAATGAACTGCAATAAAAAAAAGCAAAGTTTTCGTCGAGCACATTGCCAACTCTCAGTAGATGATTGCATTCTTCTGAAGTACCTGGAAATTTTACTTACATTAATGTGACAGACATTTGACTGTATCAGACTCATGATCCGGTTCGCTAAGTGCCATAATTTTTTTGTGACGTGAATTTTGGCATAACGACACACATGTGGCAGTGAGGGACGGCACTGGCCGATGACACCCAGGCTAGAACTGAACTGAAGGTACTTTGACTACAACATTTCCCCGGGGAGCTGCCTGCTGGTATTTTTTTCTGCTCTGTTGTTACAGTGCAGAGTAAACAACACAGCATGAAGTCTATTAATATCAGCACGACTGTATTAACAACAATTACCAATTAGTTATGACATTTGAAGGAATTTCCAAAGCATTGGATGGGAATAAATCAAAAAACAAAATGTAAAAACACCACAGGTGTCAGTTATACACTGTCCATGTTAATTAATATTATAAAATCGTATGCATTGATAACTCACATTCATTACTCGGACTTTTAACTCACCTCCATATGGCATCAAACAAACATTATGTTTGCACGCCAGTTCCACAATTTTCACGACATCATTGTGACAATCTGCAAAGACACATTTTCAAAATTAGACAGCACTTGAGTGGACACATTTGCGTTTCATGAATTGCGCTTATACTTTAAGTGGCGCAGAAAAATCTAAGTGCCCACAAGAGACAACAATGCATTTCCATTGCGTGAGCTAATAGAGCAGAGAGGAGTTTAGCAAAGGGGGGGAAAAAAACAAAAAAAAACAAAAACGGGGAGGGATCTGATTCGCATGAGGTTTTTCCTCTGCTGAAGTCAGACTGCATGAAGCAACGCCCTCTGGGGTGGGATGCGCCGGATCGATGCAAACATGCCTTAGCCAATCAAAGAGCCCACATCCATTCACAGTGGAGCGGCGAGCGAGTGGGAGGAGAGCAATACCCACCCACATGGATGTGCTTAGCCAGGCTCAAGTGGTTTTAGAAGCAGTGAGAAATGCCTGCGTTCCGGCACATTCAGCCCATCAATTACGCGCACACCTTCAAGCCTGTGGATCAGCGTCCATCACGCTTAACCTCCACTTAAAATACACACTGCAGCTTGACCTGGAGGCACTTTTGAGGAATGCAAATCACATGTCAAAACACTCAATGTGTTCTGAAAGAGAATTTGTATGTGGGGTTGAAATAATTAAAAAAAAAAAAAAAAAAAAAAAGAATCATCAATTCACGGGAGTGCTGAGCTGGGCCACTCCACAGAGTGCTGGGTGTGAACCGTCCTCCCTCTGATGCTTCTTATTAAGCCTCCACTCATACATATTAATATTCCCTGCCTCCGTGAAGATTAACCCTTTAAATCAGCTAAGCCAGTGGGGCGGGGCGAGGGGGGGGGGTCACAGTGCTGCGTGGGAGCAGAGAAACACACCAATAAAAGCACAGAGATGAAATAGCTTCAGAACTCACTTGGCCATACCACCAGATCCGGAACGCGGCCAAGCTTCCCTTCTCGCAGGGCGAAGATCTCATGTAAGCAATGCCCTGTAAGAAAATACGGGAGATGACAAACAACAAATTGATATATATATATATTTTTTTATTATTATTTTTATTTATTTTTTTGCTAAGAGCACCACAAGTAAAAAAAAAACTACTGCTTAACTTGTTCCCTACTACTGACAAGATTTTCTATCATCTGTGGCAGAGCTTCCCCGCCATTGCCAAGATACTGTTACATGACAGGGTCATGCTTTGATTAAAAATATGAGTATGATTGGCATGAAGTGCCAAACGAGCCACCATACTGTTGACAGGGACGCAATCAGTCACACAAGTAAGGGATATGGCGGTAAGTATGGTGAAATTTATCATCCATAATGTGAATATGAATGGGTTGATAGTCTGCTTGAACATTTCATAAGAGCATTTTTTTTTGTGGGCTTTTAATGTCGTTTAAAAAAAACAAAACCTACGACCAGACCTAGAGTGCTGATAAAAGCCAAATGAAACTGGGATTAATCTTTTTGTGCATCTTCCTTAATATATCAACTGTTTAATTATTCATAGTTTAGTTAAAAATTAATACTCCGGTGGGGGAACGGACCGGGGTAATTCAGTTTGCAAGCATTAAACGGTCATAATGTGGGTGATTTTTTTTTGGGGAGGTCCAGACTTCTCCCAGCATGCCTTACCATGGGAACGGAATACCCGGTCCTCCGCATCTTGAGAGAAGGGGATACCTGTGGATTTCAGGTCGTCCGCGAAGGCTTCGTTAAGAACGGGAGGTTGCACAGCGCTGGAGTTCAGAATGGGCTGAAACCAAACAACCCATTATCATTTCGTCAGCCATGACCGATTGTGATCCGCTGACACACACCAAATTTATGCAGAATTCACTCACTGTCGCCGGGGTTTTGTGCTGCAGACTGGCTCCAAAGGTGCCCTCAAACCAATCTTTCAGACCAGGAATGATCATACCACTTAGTCTATACCTGGATTGTGGAAAAGGAGGAGAGACAGTCTGAGCAGCCAATTAAAACTATCTGCTGTGCCTCCTGAATTAGCGAGTTCCGGTGGCGCCAGTCGAAAACCCTCTGAATGTTTGACGATGCTCATTCATTTGGGGAAAAAACAAAACAAAAAACAAAACAAGACCTGCAGTGTCTAATGAGAACAGAGTGTGATATTTGACTCCAATCAGGCTATTAGGCAGGCAGAGCAGCGGGGACAGTGCTGACCGTGTGCTCGCCTTCGCCATCCCCTGCACAGCTGAGCTGCTGACACGGTCCGGTCCGGCGCGTCAGGGAACTGTGCTCTGCCTTTATCCAAGAAGCCATGAAGCACACTCTATAATGAAAAAAAGCCTCTGTCGCAGTGAGCCTGGAGGAGGGAGATGAGGAGGAGGCGGCGGCGGCGGCGGGAGGAGGAAGAGGAGGAGGAGGAGAGCACCGCGCTTGACATTCACTCAACTGTGCCCCAGCTTCAAGTCAGCGTGCGCCGCCCAGGTAGCTTCTCAGATGAAAGGACACGGGGCTGTAATGTGCCAACTGCTTGCACAAGAGGAAGCCATTTGCTTTGCGACGCCCTGCTCGGCTCGACACATTGCTCAAAATGCGTCTCCTCATGTTGGGCATGCAAATCCTCTTTGCGTTTACAATGTGACAGGCAAAGGAGGTCTCTCTCAGAGTCCTATGTCATAATTACAGTAACAAGGCCCATCTCTATCGCATTACGGCTAAAAGAGATAAAAGGGCGGAACAGACGACACGCATATAAAAGAGCAATCTTTCACTCGCCAGTATAAACTGTAGCCAGCAGGCTTCGTGTCTTCAGATGCCCAGACTGAATGTTTCCTCTGCAACAGCCAGAGAATAACTGTGTTTACCCGCAGCTCCCCAGAGACACATCAGTAATTACTAACATAATGCGCTCCGCTTTTAGAACAAATTGGAAAGACATTTTTTTTTAATGAGCAACAGAGGTTGAGGGAAAGCTGAAAATCAAAACCAGCGGACGTCGCGCAGTGAAAAAAGACGGCCACTAGGTGGCAGTAGCACCACGTCGCTCCGGCTCCGGGGGAGAGGCGTCAAACTGCATTCTCTGAAAGCTGAGAAAGTCATCAGTGCCTGAGCCTCCAGCCTTCACAGGCTCCGGAGGAAGCATGAGTGTCTAAGCGAGATCCCCGTCAGCACATGAGACCCAGGACTGGTTGGGCTCATAGGTTATCAGCGGACAGGCGGCGCAGCGAAGAACACGGGTGTTGCGTCATACTGTACCTTTTGCCAGTGAATTCTGCTTGACCTTTCTTATTGAAGAGAAATCTTGAATCGCTGTATCCCCAGCCATTCCATTTCATAATCTCCTGCCTACAGAAAAAAACAAACAAAACAACAAAAAACACAAATATTGGCAGAGGTTAGGTTAACGACTCTTACTTCCTACACTAAAATAAAAGACACGACATGAATTACCATCGGAAAAGTTTTTGTTTGTTTTTTTTTAAAAAGGGTGAGTCTGATTCCTGGGATAGAGATAGGTGATCTTTTTTCCCTCTTGAAAACACAGTTCGTCTGAGCTTGTACTGACCTGGCAATTTAAACAATTTTCCCAAGAAAAAGAGACACGTAGTACCTTCGGTGGGGACAAGTTTGCTTATATTACTCATAGCTTGTCAGTCTTTCAAACTGGGGCTGGCTAGTACTTAGCAAGTTTACATTGTGGGAAGGTTGCAGAGAGTCACGCCTACGACTGCGCCTGAGCACACGTCCACTCTTAACGTTTTGGCGTGCGCGCTTGCAAACACACCGCCTGTTGACATGGAAATACAGGAGCAGATGAGGAAAAAAAAAAAAATCAACTTATCTACCGACAAAGGAAGCTGGCCACATCCTACAGTCACCGCCTTCGCTCGTGGCCATTCAAATATTTTACATTCACAACACATTGTAGGGACTCTTATCTGAGGGTAAATTCAGCGCTGCTGTTTGGATTGGGTGTGTGCAATCTGTGCACTAGGGATGCAAAGCTAGTGAATTTCTGGATACCTATCGGATTTATTTATTTATTCCCCTTTTTGCCAGGTAAAAAATTGAATCTTTCTAAAAACTACTCTTTGAACGAGCACAGAATCACTCAGACTAATGCATTAACCTACAAATTAGCCGTCCTTCACGGTAACAGTTAACATCTGCCACTTCAATTGGCCAAAGTCATCGTATTTGCCAGTTTGTTGATGTTGGTAACAAAGGGGAATATCTGCCGGCACAGACTTGTGGCCAATTTATCTGCAAAAAAATCAGTTCGAGTGAAGCGGGATATTGGCCGGAAACTAGGGAACCAGAAACTACTTATTCTGATATCTTAACTTTGGGTGGCTCTTCTTTTATCGAAAATCGAACATGTGAATTCTATGGAACTGAGAGAAAAAAAAAAACACAATTTAATGTGCATCACAATATATCTAACATCACACGTGTGCTTGGAGAGAAAATACAGAAAACACATGTGATGGCTGAGCTTGCGAGGGGAAAAAAAAAAACCAAGCAAAGATGTTTAAACAGAACAAGTTTTACATTGTGTTCTTTACTTTATGTTCTCTGGCAGGAACAACTGCATTGGAAACCGCCAACAACTGCTAAAAGCACAACTACCAAAATGGCTGTGCTTACTATCCAAAGTATGTGGAATTTCTCAAACAAATGCTACTATGCAATTACTGTTGAGGGCAATTCCATTATAATCACTGCCCTCACCACCGATGACAATTATAGGGTTTATGTTCTAATACCTTACAGAGTCCATGAGGTCTCCACTCTTTAAAGAAAGAGAACTCAGTGCTCATAATTCATGGGTCACTTGGGATGGTATCCTAACAGAGTGAAGAAAAGCTGTAATTAAGATTAATACCTGCCAAATTGAGTTTCCTATAAATCAGCAGCGAGAGCAGAAATGAGACTGACACACTGAGTCACACTTGGAATTAATCCTTGCCACTCTCGATATGCTGTCACGACTGCCGCACATATACCCACCAAAAAATGTATTCAGAAAAAAGCGCAAGGTCAGGCGGTTCAGACCGCTGGTACCGGCTTAAAGGGGCAAGTTGTCCTGGCTGTCACTGCCGCGTATATATACACAGGTAACTTCATTGATGATATGCATTTCATCCCGTCCTCCACGAGGCGGCGGGCAGCACCGGTGCAGCGCCCGCAGATCACAGCGTAAGCACGTACTGGGCCAGCTCCTGTTTGAGCACGTAACGGTAGGCCCTGATTAACTTATTTGAATAAACTGAGTCATAGATGCCCTTTCATGTGTGTAAAACTCGTTTCCTATGAATCCCCCGCCCAAAACCCCCCCCCCCCCAAAAAAAACATATTTATAAAAAAAAAACGTTACACAATTTGCATAAAGTAAGTGAGACTGCATGTGGAAGGTGGTGCTTTTTTTTTTAAATGGAAACTAGAGAGAGAGAGACCATTATAACTTTCTTAAAGTGAAAAATCATCATAAGCTGATGCACAGCCTTCAGCTTGCTGTTCAAGTGTGGCTGGATGTTTCAAGGGCTATAAAACACTCCTCAACCAAATGATAAAAAGGGGACACACTAATGGACCTCCCGTCACCACTTCCTCCGCGGCGGTTGCAGTTGCTAAGCCGTGGGTTTAATTGTGAGAAGGAGAACGACGCACTCCGTAGGTTTCTTTTTCGGAGGTGCTGGCAATGGAGTGGATGACTTGAAAGATTAAGATAATGCCGCACACTCTCAGCTCCAAGTGCAGGATACTTTTATTGACACAGTGTTTCGGCACAGAGCCTTTGTCGAGTGTTTTTGATGACAAACACTGTCCTGGCTGTCACTGTCGACAAACACTTGACAAAGGCTCTGTGCCGAAACGTTGTGCTAATAAAAGCATCTCGCGCTTGGAGCCGAGAGCGCGCGGCATTATCTTCCTTCTTCAAGCCGCGGGTTTGACTAAAAATTGTCGGTAAAACTGGAACCGAGACCCCACTCAACCAGCAAATCAGGATTACGCCCTGAAACTACTTGACTAACCACTCAAGACAGGCACTAATGAGAGGAATGTATGCAAAACGAAGAGAGGCAGAACTGAGGCAAGTCTCTTGGTGGTTCCCGGCATGCTGTATCGTCTTACTAAGCTGATATGTGGAAAGTGACAAAAGGCCGAGGCGTGAAGGCAATCTGATATGTCGCATGTACCAAACGTCACTTTATTTTTGTACCGCCCCTTTGTTTTTTTTAATCGCCTGTCTGTGTGAGCATCCCATGCACTGGTTATTACGCCACTAAGTACCTGTCATATGACATCCACTAACTGTTTCCACAATCCACAATCCCCCTGATTGTCCTCAACAGCCCAGCACACTCTACTGTAAACAGGAAATGCCCGGCCTGACGCCCAGCACAGCACCCACCAGCGCGCTCACACCTCCAACACACACCGATTTCTGTCATCCATATTCACGGGGGGAGTCCACAAAGACGCTGACTTTCCACAAGGCATAATTCCTTCTTTTTTGTTGTTGTTTTACACTAGGCTACAGCTGCTATCTCAGATTAACACTAGATGTCAGCAGTGTGGCGGCGGCGCCTCCTCAAAAAAAAAAAGGAACCGAGCTGCCAATAGGTTGAAAGTCAGACCACCGCTGCTCCTGGCCAATCAGATCATCCGAGGAGACAGAAGTTTCACTGTCTCCTCCGTCTGTTGTAGCAAAAAAAAAAAAAAAAAAAAATCATTGCCGTCTGGGGTGTCCGATATCCTCAGAAGCGGCTAGAAAATTCGAGAATATATAACGACCAGGTCTCGGTCGCTCTCTCGCTAACGTGTTACCAAGACGTTACACAAAAGGAACGGCTTGCGGCCGCCGCTCGCGGCTGCGGGGCTCGAGAGAGAGTAACGGTTGCGCTTGAGAACGCCGCCGCCACCACCACCACCACCCCCGAGACCCGTCGCCAACCCGGCAACTTAACCGAGACAGAAAGTTTGCGACGTGAGCGGCTCCGCCGTTCGCCGCGGGCGGCGGGGGGAAGGAGGGGGGGGTGACACGGCGGGGCAACTTTGAGAAAGTCCGACCACGGCAGCGCGGAGGTCCTGCGCGAACCTACTAGCCGCACCCACCCGCCGCGAATGAATGCTACTCTTGTAGCCTAGTAACGTTAGCTAGGAGGCTAGCTGCGCGTTTGCTTTAACGTCCACGGCCGCGGCGTCCGCTCGGGAGACGGGGTCGGAGGGGAACGGTCGAGTGCTCGGGCCGCGGTTCGGCCGCTCGGTCGCGGGTGTTCGACTTTAAAGCGAGCTGAAGCCACGCAGAATGGAGCCTTGTCCATCGCTCCATCACAGCCTTGTACCTCCTCCTCGGCACCGTCTTCTCCTCCCTGGGGACGTCCGCCTTGCTCCCCGGGGCTTTGCACTCCGCGGCCTGGATGGCGGACTCGCCGTCCACCGGTGTCTGTAGATGACCGGCGATAATCCTCAGTCTTTGCTGTGCAATCCGTTGCCTGTCGGAGCTGCTCCCGCTGCCGCTGTTGGACGCCATGCTGCTTCCGTGTTTGAGGAGGGAGGGAGCGGATCCATGAGCGCCTGTCAGAGGTCAGTGCAGGGAAAGTGTGCGGCGTTCACAGGCCGTCGAAAATAGCAAAGTCTGCCCACATGAGTGACGCGAAATTCCTAAAAAAAAAAAAAAAAAAAAAAAAAATGAAAACCATCATGGAATATCATGTTTTTTTTGTGTGTGGAACGTTTGGCTGCTAAAAAGAAAAGCTCACGTGCTAAGTTATACAATAATTGGTATGCATGGCCTAATGCTTTGTAAATCTGAAATGTTATTACTTTGCTTTGTTATAAGTTTGGGTTTTGTGCTGTTGGTCGGACTGAACAAGAGCGAGAGTCGGGAATAATGTACACGTAGTTCAGACGTCTATGTATCGGTTGCTGTGCATGGTTTTTGGTCAGAGCAATAAAAAAATAAAATAAAATAAACCGCTCCTCTACTCAGTTATGAGAGGACTCATATCAGCATAACCGCCATTGCAAAAAATATATTTTTTTACACTCTTTCGCCTTTTTTCACTGTGATTTCGACGATGTAATTCAACTGACGTGTTCTTTATATTTAGATATAGGAAGGAACAAGCGGCGCCTGAAGCCATCATACGCATTTCCCAGCATGCCTTGCAATATATGACTGGTTGCATATTCTCCGTGGACTGTGGGGACTGGAATTTACAATCTAGTTGTGGAGACTAGTTGTTAGGTGATAGAGCAAAAGGAATTCAGCCCCGCCGCCGTTATTACTTGAAAAAAAAAAGGGACAAGCTGTCGACGTCCTGAAAACTTTGATAATTAGGGTTTACATGCGACGCCGCCATCGTCAGTGGACCATATGGAAGAGAAAATCGGGAGCATACAGATGACCAAACTCATTTTTAAAGGCAAATTAAATGCCTTACCTTTTTTTTTTTTGGTTTACAAATAACTCAGTATTTGACAGAAAGTGAGTGGTGGACCTACCTTCACACCGAGATGATACATCTATAGCTTTAAACGGCTAATGTCTAAAAACTTGGATTGTGCACATCATTACACAGCAATGGCAGTTTTACACATCTTGAAGCGGCATTCTCATTCCGTCTCACGCGGAAGATTTGTGGCATGGCTTTAAAAAGTGAATAACTGGGGACAATGTGACTTCTCTGTTTACCTTTCTACCTCACCTTCACAAAGTCACCTGACTAGCATGACTACTGTTTCCATATGGCACTCAAGAGTGCCCTTAAGTTATGATTTAACACAAAGTTACGAAAATAAAATGACCGGCGACAACACAGATAGAGCAGGAACAGAAATGAGCCACGTTTAAGTCATCAAATAAGAGAGACAGAGGCCGCTTTGATGCATGAAACACAGTGGAAGTTTATTCGAGAAAAGTTGACATAAATATTGCACCAGATCTCCAGATAAAAGGATTTTTTTTTATTTCCCCCACATGGTCAAAGGATTAACTTCCAAAACAAAGTTCTGTAATGCACTGACTGCGAACAATTCAAGAGTCTGAGTGTATCACAGAACTTTATTTGGAAAGCCAAAGTGCCACCTCATAGGTTTGTCCTTGTGCAGAGCCGTTTCCACCTCAAGACCAGCTGCTCCCTTAAAACCTGCAGCAAGGCACAAAAAGAAAAAAATATATATATACATATACACATCAAGGAAAACAGGAAATCACTCTCGGACTGCACCGACTTGAATGCGAAAACATAACCTCATTATCAGCATGGATGGGAGTTATAAAGGCCATGGAGCGCAATGTGTAGCAAAGACCTGCAGGCTTTCAAGGGCCAAAAAAAAAAGAAGGGCTTGATGTGTGGTCGCCCGCTTCCTCGAGTCACACAGGTAAAGCAGGCCAGATGGAGGCTTGCTACACATTTTCACCCCTCCATACAACTTATTAAAATGGATAAATATTTTTTTTCTGGTGAGTGCAACAGTTGGTCCCTTTTTTTTTTTTAGAAAAGAAAAAAAAAAGGCAAAAGTTATATGGATCACTTACCCGCTCAAAAAACCTGGCCGTGTGGCTGCTCGGACGGTTAGTTAAATCTATTTTTTTGTGTCCTTTGAGACACACTTTTCAAGTTTTTGGTGACACCTTCCACCAGCTTCCACGCTGGTGCCACTCTGTCACCGCCTCTACCTGTTGAGCTCTGACAACTCTTTTGAGTCCAACAGGCCCAGCAGAGTGACCCCCCCTTCCCCCCACCCCTCCACCCCCACTCTTCTCCTTCTTCTTCCTCCAAATAACGTGGATAAATATCATCGCAAAAAAAGGAAAGCGAGGCAGGTCAGCTGACCCAGCGGGAGCAGCCGCGTTCGGGCCAGTTTTAATGGCACTTGGGACACTTGATACTCGGAACGGCAGTCGAGTGACAGTAACTTTAGAAGTGCGGCACCATGCAACAAAAGATTTTTAATGCCACGTTTCGATCATTACCTTGAAATGACTTTCAACGGCAGACGTGATGAAAGGCAGAAGAAGAAGAAGAAAAAAAGGAAGGGGGTGGTGAGGAGGGGGGGTTGAAAGGGAGAGAACTGAGAGTCATACTGTACCTGAGAGGTAGGGAGGCAAGTAAGCAGCTGCAATCCAACACGAGGGCCACATAGTCTAGATCTTTAAAATGCAAAGGCAGAAAGCGACGTCGCAGGCCGTCGGATGGATTCGCGGTGCAAACGCTGGGCTTCCGCCGCGCTCGGCGTCCGTGTGCGGACTTGCCGCGCTCCCGTTCCGCGAGGTGGCCTCGGACGCTTTTTACCTTTTTCTTCCCCCCCCGAGTCCTGTGCAGTTCACTATAAGCAGCTGGAAGAATGTCGACGTGGAGCTGCCAAACGTGAACGCGTGCTCATGAGCGCGCCTGGGAGAGAGAGAGAGAGAGAGAGAGAGAGAGAGAGAGAGAGAGAGAGGGAGGCAGAGCGAGAAGGGGAGAGAAAGACGAGAGAGAGAGGAAGAAAAAAATTGGGTTTTTTTTTTTTTGGGGTGTAATTTCACGCAGTGGCACAGTGGGCTGCACTTCAGTGCGAGGTTCTTTGCAGATGGGTGATAGAGGCAGGACTAAGCTTGTCCTGTTACCTCGACACATTTCAAAAGCAACTAAATTGCATCTCGATCCGAGTGTTTTTGCCTTTTTTTTCGCCGAGGCGTCAGTGCGGTGCACGTTTAATTAACCTGCGTGGATGTCGTTGGGTTGTTTTTTTTTTTTTGTTTTTTTTATTAAGGTTTAGAAGGTTCATATATAAGAGCAGTGATCTCGGTTTTTACTGATATCGTTGATTGCAGCACTTTAAAGGGGGCATATCCGTACTTGCATCTGTTCCCCAGAGGCGAAAGAATGTAGATCCGTATTGTAACTACAAAAACGTGTTTAAAGGCTGATTCAAGCCGCATTCGAGTGAAAGTAGCAGCAACTACTCAGATTTATTTTTTTTTAAAGTTCTTTTAGAGGTTGATATCCTGCATTCAAAGGCATACACTTGCTGGGGGAAAAAATAAAGCAAACAGAAGTAAAAGCAGCAAAACAAAGTATCAAAAAGGTCACAAATTTAAAAACCCCTTCAGAGAGTCTCATCAAGGCCCCTCAAGACTTTGTTTTATCATAAGTTGTTATCTTAAGTGGTAAGATTTATTTATTTATTTTTTTCTAATTCAGGATCCAGGAGCTCTCCTGTTGCAGGGGAAGCTCACCCAAGCTGAGCCTTGCATGGCTCCGAGGTCTCATCAGCCACATAACCAAAAACACCTGTGTGGCTACGCGCCGCCTTAAAATCTCTAATAATGAATCACATTTTATGATTTGATCACGTTTTGTATGTAAACTGAAAGGAGCTAGTAGCTACAGTTGCAGTGGGGCACAGTGCAACGTATTCCCCTTGAAATGTAGCGGCGTGGAACTCTAACGTACTCTACTGCTAACTGGAAATGCTCCTTTAAAGTAAAGTAGCACAAAAGTACATACTTAAACTCAGTCCGGGACTGCGATATCACGTCAGTCTTTGACTTCGATTGTCAAAAGTCCGAGTGGCACGTCTTCTTTCAGAGTCTCAGCATGTATGCCATATTGTACAGCGCATACGGTGCAGCACCTGTGTATTTTATTATCACATCAACATTTAGGTTTAATCTCAGTGCTCTAGCCGGGCCAGTTGAGCCAGTTTACACCATCAGGTTGTAATCTACACCAGCGGTGTTCAAACTTGATACCGAGGAAGGCGTAAAAGCGGGTGACCTAATTCCGCAGTTTAACACTATGTTAAAAAAAACAACTTTCAAAACCTTGAAATGCACATGAGCTCTATCAGCAACATGTACTTAAACTGCGAAAAGCAATAACAACCTGCTTATTGGCACTTAAGAGAATCCCATTACACCGCACACTTTTGGAATGCCAGAACCAGTGAATTAATGTGAAAGCGGGGTTTTAATGCAGCAGTTGTTTGGGATGAAGCTAATAGAGCCGCCGGTCTACAACAGCACAAGTGTGCTTGTACTGTAGAAAATACAAAATCTAGGGGGGGAAAAAAGAGGGGATTTGTTTTTTCCCGTGACTATTTCAATAAATATAGTCACCTGGAGTCTATTTAAGCCCTAGAGCCTGGTGGCGGGGTCTGTGTCCACACGGTGGGACGTTGGAGCCCCAGGGCCTTCCCCTCCGCATTCGGCGCAGTGACCAGCAGGGGGCGCCACGAAACAACCAAAAAAAAAAAAAAAAACCACTAACAACGGCGCTAAGCTAAAGAAAAGTTAACGCGCCGAGCTTTCTCTTTAACATTCCGTGTGAACGACTCAATCGGCCGGTGACGGGCGACTCCTAATCTGCAAAACGATCGATTGTTTACATCCACGTTCGCGTGCACTTACGAAACGCAACGCTGGGCTTGTTTTTTTTTCTCTTAAGCCCTTTTACGGGACTGAAAGCGTTCATTTCCGAGCGCTAGCAAACACTCGGATCTTCAAACGCGGTTAGGCAAATATGTCGCGGCGACCAGATTGATCGTATCTGGACGCTGCCGTGCTCGTCCCGGCGGCGCCCGCACGCCCGCACGCACGCACGCACACGGCCGCCGTCGCCTCATATTGGCCGGCGAGGGGGCCGGTCCCGGCGCCGCAGCTCGGGAGGGGGGGCGGGGCCATCAGTTCCCGTAATGTTCGTTGGATAAGAGGAAGAAATATTTTCTCTCAATTCAGCCACCGCGACGGACTATCGGCACCCGGACCGCTCGCCATTTTAACCTGAGGAATAACACACCAACGCACCCTAATAAGGCTGTTTTTTTTTTTTAATCCCCAGCGAGACAGATCTCCATGATGATGGAAATGGAGGTGATGCACTCCGGTCAACAGGTAAACAACAGCAGCCTGTTTGCGAGAAGCGTTGGCCAGGGGGGACTTGGTGGCGTCCGGGGCTGACGGGAGCGACCGCGCAGTTTATGCTAACTTTCCGGGCGTCCGTCACGTCGCGATTAATCGATTCGCGGCGGCGATCCGACGTGTCGCGACGTTGTTGTGTGGCGCCGAAACAGTTTTGGGTGGCGAAAATTCCCACCGACCCAAAGACTCCATGACGCTGTCAGGAGACACAACGCTGCTCCCTGTGCCGCTTTCACTTCTGCAAGTCATCGACTTGTGACGTTCTTTAAAAAAAAAACCCAAAAATCAGGAAGTCACAAAAATATGCCAATCTTTATTTTCTAATCAGACGACGACCCTTTTTTATATATATATTTTACATGACGCGATTATGTTCTCGGACTGGCGAGCGGACAGGAAACTGTACGCGCGTGCGTGTGTGTTACGCGAAACTCTTCCCCCCCTCAGACGGGAGCATGTGATCCTTGATAGTGATGATAACTTGTAACCAGTTACAACCAGTTCCAGCGCCTTAGAGCGCCGCTCGTTTTACGTGTCGAATGTTCAAACACGCGAGGAGACAGGTCGTGTTTGAAGTTCGTCGAGGTTTTTTTTTTTGGGAAGGATCCGTCGAGGCTGTGTCTGAGAGTGTTGTGTGTGGGTTTCATCATCCACGGTCAAGGGTGCGTGTCCACTCACTGCCCGCCCCCCCCCAGGCCCCTCTCTTTGGAGGCCCTTGTGCTTAAGAGTGCCGAGGGGAGGTAAATGAACAACCCAAACTGGGGGCACTCAAACGCATCTTTTCCACCGTCGCCCTCTTTGACCTTTTCAAAACATATGGACATGTTTCATGGCAATTACGCGTGTGTGTGTGTGTGTGTTTTTGGTGTGTAGCGATTTCCACTACTATTGCTTGGTATGTCACCCCTGTAGCTGTTCATGTGTCGCAGACGTCTTCTTCTTCTTTTTTTTTTTTTTTTTTTTTATGAACCGGTTTTCTTGTTCTGGCGCCGGTCCAGGTCTCCTAATACCTTGAGAACATGATAAACATGCGTCGTTTTGTCAGTTGGTGATTAATTACCACATTACATAACACAATTAAACAGGGATGGTGGAAAAAAAAAATCTGACTGAACTTCTTTGGCATGGGCCTCAGACCAGTTATGATCATCGCTGGTTAAACGATTCGTGTGACTTTTCTTGATGAGCTTTTGAGGTGTGACCACCAGACAAACACTGCAGAGGAGGGGTTTTTTTTTTTAGCCTAAAAAAAAAAAATTCAGTGTCCTCAGGAAGTGTGTTCAGACATCTCACAGACTGGTGGGGTGCGTTGGGGCACTTCCGCATTCCAGCAGAAGCCATAATGCCTTGTTGTGTGCTCACCTTTCACTTGGTGAATGGGATCTTTAATAGGCAGCCTTCGTGATGTCTAATCCCTCGGCGGCCACGACTGATGCAACACTGAGGCAAAGAGGGTTAGTGGGCTCTTTATTTTCAAGTGTCACACAGCTGTAATCAGAAACGACGTCAGCAGCAGCCTGTAATATGCCTTGTTGACTGCGATGATTCGTTTTTGAGGAACCTCATCAGTTGCAAAAAGTAGAAAGGAGGCAGCATGTGTAATTATATAAAAAAAAAATCTCAGTTTCACATCCTCTTTATTGCGTAGTGTTCTGCTTTGTTGCTTAATCTTTATTCAGCTGCCTCTGGGACATGTCTGATTGGCCATATGACTGACTGAAGGCGTTGGGCCGCTACACCCATTAGGTATATTTATACCCATATCTGCAAAACATACAAGTCACATGCTTGGACCTTTTTTTTTTTTCTTTTTTTTCTGGCTAACCAGTTCCTTGTGTTTATGCAACATGGCAGGGCCTTGTGAAATGGTTTCCTTCTGTAAATAGGTTCCGGTAAGGACTCGAGGAAGAGAGCGGCAGAGTTTATTTTACGACATTCTTGTTTAATAACGCAAATAACATTCAGCCTGTTGAGGGAGCTCTGCGGGAGCGGTATTAAATCACGCCCGCAGCATTCGCGCGAATGTCAACACTAAATTTGGGACGAAATTATCTGTGCAGTTTTGTGGTTATTTGTCAACATATTTACTTGAAGACACGAAGAGAGCTACATCAGCAGCAGCTTAGCTATACCCACATATTCCTACTTTTTCTCCCAGGTTTCCATCTATTTAGGAATATTAATGTTGACAGATCATGCTACATCATACCGTCTGTTCCCTTTTAAAAACCAGAACACTTCACAATGTTATCTGAATTGTAGTGAATTCCATCGTTGGTATGAAATTTCAAAGCTGCAGCACTGTCGGTCGTGTACAATTTGGCGTCAGGTGTGTCCTCCATGTGTTTTTGAAAGCAACAAATTCATTCACACCTCAGTGCAAATGGATGGGTAGAGGCCACATCCTCTGGAAGGAGTATCAAGCCAGGGATACGTGTCTGTTGGTGTGTGGTGGCAACAAGGGGAAAGAGAGAGGTGCATCCATTATTCAGGCAGCTTCTCCCTTGTGACATTAATGCCGGTGTTGTGCAGGAACAGATACTGAGGGACCGGGTGTGGCAGGTGCAGCAGCGGCGCATCACAGCGGGAACGCCCTTTCTTTCTCCAGTGTAAAATCCGCCATCACGCGGCGGGACAGCGCAGCCCTCTAAACTGATCTGCGCTTCTCTCTCCAGGGCATGGACCTGATCGACATACTCTGGAGGCAGGACATCGATCTCGGAGCCAGGCGCGAGGTGTTCGACTACAACCACCGTCAGAAGGAGCATGAACTGCAGCGGCAGCAGGAGCTGGAGGAGGAGAAGAGGCGGCACCTGCTCAGGGAGCAGGAGAAGGCCCTGCTGGCCCAGCTCCAGCTGGATGAGGAGACCGGAGAGTACATACCCTGCCCACCTCCCAGCACCCCGCTGCAGTCAGCTGTCACACCTCTAGAGGCCACACAGGTACCTGCACATGGTCATCGTTACTCAAGTCGGGGGCCAGACCACTCCCTCCTCATTTGATAGGCTGTGGCCTTGTCGTAGCTAGGTAACCACCTCATCTTGTGTAATTACAGAAGCACAGGTCGGTTTTCCAGATTTGCATCGGCGTATCCTGCTGTAGAATCTATCCTAGAGAGACCTGAGCTCTATAAAAAATAAAATCACACTCGGCTCTCGGAACGATGGCGTGCCACAGAGGATTTCAGTCGGTGAATTTAATGGCAGGTGTCTCGACCTCTCTCGCAGAATGTCAGCTTCACCGAGGAGAGCGGTGACGCCATGTCATTCGATGAATGCTTGCAGCTGCTGGCAGAGACGTTTCCTGTAGAGGAGACTGAGGTAAGACCTTTTAAAAATGTGAACAAATATGTGAGATCATTGCCTTTTAACACCACTGTTGTAAACAAGGACCTGTTGTAATCACGTGTTTATCTCATAGGACACTCCAGTTTGCCTGGACGCAAGCACTTCGGTATCAGCAGCAGCAGCAGCAGCAGCAGCATTGCCGTCATGATGTCCCCTGAGCAGGCAGCTCTGCC
Organism: Dactylopterus volitans; assembly: GCA_901007715.1. Lineage (NCBI taxonomy): Eukaryota > Metazoa > Chordata > Actinopteri > Syngnathiformes > Dactylopteridae > Dactylopterus > Dactylopterus volitans. Next base: position 28,899 of record CAAKHG010018671.1, read on the forward strand.
GCCGGTCACTCTTTCCCCGGCTCCTCAAGCACCACCACCATCACAGAAGATGTCCCCGGATTTTGAGCAGGCCTGGATGGAGATCCTATCCCTTCCTGAGCTGCAGGTATAACAGAAGAATTCTACCCTTTTAGTGGCGTTGCGGTCAGCACTTTGGGACAAATACTCAACAAACGCATCAACAGTAGCAGAAAAGACACTTCCTGTTTGCCTTCTCAATAATAGATCCCATTTAGACGGACGCAGGTGCACACACACCTCATTCCACTTTGATTACCTAAGAGTTTTACTTTCCACAGTACAGGGAAGTGGGTGTGTCCCTCTGTGATCTCAACTATTAGCGGCCATTAGCCCTGTCAGACAAAACAGAAAAAAAACATTTTGTGCAGCGAGGGTGTGGTGTTCTGTCAACCCTTTTGTCTTTTGTCAAGCGCGCGTGGGCATTTGTGCGAGCAGGTTTGCCGCTTTATCTGGTTTTACTCGAGGCGGCTGATATTTGCATGGAGCGCTGGGCGAGGCAGCGCGCCGTTCATGTGTGTGCCGACCTCTAAACACGTCTCAGAGCCGCCTGATCTACAATCCTGATGAAACGGCTTAGACGTCTGGAACAAAAGCTTGACAAACGCGATGAGAATCCTGTTAGCTTTCTGCGGTGCTTATTCTTGAGTGGCCGCCTTTTGCTTTTAGACGAACCCACCTTCAAAATCGACGTTGCCCCCAACAGAGTGACATGTGAGCAGTAATTGCTCTGTTTATCTTATTATGTTTATGTAATGTAATTTTAATGATGGGCGTTTTTCTGTCCTTTTTTTTCTTTTCTTTTGAAGCAATGTCTCAACATGCAAATGGAGGACACGCTGGAAACTACAACCTATCCGCTTCCAAACAGCCCTGAAGTGCAGAACCCAAACTACGCTTTTTACCCCATGTCCGGTCTCCCAGACAGGGAGACAAACAACCTGAATGTTTGTCCTGAGGGATTTATGAATACGTTTGACGGCTCTGCTCCCAGCATGGCCTCACCAGACACTCTCAGCCAGATGAAAGCCAAAGATCCTCAGTTAAATACTGAGTTCGGCGCAGAAAGCTTCTGCGGCATGTTTTACCCCGACGCCATTCTGGAAGGCAGCAGTGGTCAACATGGCGTCGAGGGAAATGAACACAACACCATGTCAGAGGTTCAAAACAAGCCGCTCTACACACCAGCTGACCTTTGCAGCCTCTCTCCGGGAGAGGCCTTCAATGGGAGCAGACAAAATCTGACAGCCGATCTGCCAGACTCCGACTCGGGAGTCTCCTCAAACAGAAGCCCCAATGCTAGCTCACCGGGGAGGTCTGTATTTGGAGATCGGTCTTTCGGTTACAGCGATTCCGACACGGAGGAGATGGACCAAAGCCCTGGCAGTGCAGAGTCTGACTACTCGGAGATGTTCTCATTAAATTTTCAGCCTGACGACCTTCAGCGAGCGATTCCCGTCTCCACGCCAACAGGTCCGCCCCACCAGCAGCGGGACAGGAGGCCCAAACAACAAAAGACAAATCCGGCAGAGGAGAACGGCCACGACAGCTCGCCCTTCACCAAAGACAAGCGCAAGAAGCGCTCCGACATGCGTCTCTCTCGAGACGAACAGAGGGCCAAGGCCCTCAAAATCCCTTTCACCGTCGACATAATTATAAACCTGCCCGTTGACGACTTCAACGAGATGATGTCGAAGCACCAACTGAACGAGGCCCAGCTGGCCCTGGTCCGAGACATACGGCGCCGCGGCAAGAACAAGGTGGCGGCCCAGAACTGCCGCAAGCGAAAGATGGAGAACATCGTGGGGCTGGAGGGCGACCTGGACTCGCTGAAGGAGGAAAAGGAGCGCCTGCTGGGCGAGAAGACCCAGAACGTCAGGAACCTCAAGGAAATGAAGCATCAGCTCCACACCTTGTACCTGGAAGTCTTTAGCATGCTGAGAGACGAGAAGGGGAATTCCTACTCGCCCTCCGAGTACTCGCTCCAGCAGTCAACAGACGGCAGCATCTTCCTGGTTCCTCGCATTAAAAAGACTTTAATCAAGAACGAAGACAACTACTTATCTCCTCTGTAATGAAGTACTACATCATAGCAATACTATGCAATAACTTTGTAGTATCGCAGCTTTCAGCATTAGCCCAGCAGAACTATTGTATAGTTTTTGCCTATTCCTCTTGAATGTTGTAATATTTTTGATATTTCTTTTGTACTCTGCCTTCATATTCTATAACCAATTGTAAATAAACATTACTTGAGATTGATAGGAATGCTACTGTGTGTACATATATATATTGTATATATCATGTTTACGTATGCTAATGAACGTTTCAATCATTGTTAATCATGTTTTTTAACTGTCCTTATGATTTGCTGCCGGGTATATTTTTTTTAAAAATCTTATATGCTTTTCAATAAACTAATAATAAAGCTACATGGCCTCCTATTTCCCTGACAGTCATTGTGCGGCGTACTGCAGCTTCAACAGACCAGCTAAGTTCCAGATACGCATTTGCGGTCATTAATTACATAACTTACCACCTTTAAGTTGGTTCTTGACTTGCAGGCTGTACCATGAAGCGCACTGGAACAAAGGCTACTTTGCTTAGACCACTTTCATAATTCGCCCACCTCCGTTACGACACGCTTGTGCGCACAGTAACCTAAATCTTTATAAATTCTGCAACGCCGGTTGCAAAAGTCGCCACTCCCGCCGCGTTTGTCTTGCACAATGAGCGCAATTGTTGGCTCGGTGCGAGCCATGCGACTTCGCCATGGGCCGGCCGGGGCTGGCACATTCAAAACATGAAAAGCCCCGCACGATCGACATTTGCTCCACATGCACTTTTACACACAAACACCACCTTTGGCCGCCAAGGCCAAACTTCGGTGGGCGTGGAGCAAAGCTAAGCTGGCAGGAGGGTTTTAGAGTGAAGGACATCTGGGTTTTAAAGTAAATCGGGACAAGGAAGCCTTGGTGACGTTCGTAACAATCGCACTGCACAAGAACAGCAAACATTCGGAGCCCAAACGGCTGCGTTTCACAAATTAAACACTCGGTTAGTGGAAAATGATTTTATTTTAGACACTTGACATTTACACAGTTCTGAAGTAGACCAAATGGCTCTTTTGGTTCTGGCGTGTTACAAACAAGCTTCATGTTTATTCTGCGTACTTAAGTACAGCTTTATGCATTCCTCGGTGGATACGTTATCAAGGACCTGCACTGGAAGCGTTCACACATTTTCCTGTCTAATAGGCTGTTCTGGATTGACCTGCGAGGAATCTTAAAATATGCAAGCGTTAACTCTTGTGGAATAATATTAGAATGCATTAAGCCTTGGTTTGGAGCGTCTTGTGCCTCTGGTATTTACAGAAGCACTAGGCATACCAACGCAGACGTCCCCTCTTCCCCTGGACATGAATAACTGTTTAAAATGATGCAAAATATAAATAAATCTGTTGACGGCCTCAAAACTGCCGCATCCTAACGTTCAGACACTATAAGCTACGATGTAGATACTACACGAAGGACGGGAATAGCTCGTAGGTTCCCTCAAAAATAGGACCTGAAGAAAATTTCTCTATAACCTAAGCTTTTCTTAGACCTCGATTGGGTCCAAAAAGACACCAGCATCGGCTCAAAATGCTTCTTTGACTGCATGAATTGCTAGTTTGTGAAACCCTTTGTGTCAAGAACGCGCCGTATCCCAGTGTGGCGTCGACTCTGTGCACTTAGTTTAGCAGCTCAACTGACACATGGAAGTTTTATTTATTTATTTTTCTTCATTTATTGTAAACTTTATGTCTGACTCACGTCTACAGAGCTGTTAGCTGATTCATGAGTTGATTCATCAGGCTAGTTTAAGTTTAATGGGCATTTCATTCTTTATACAAGTAACAAACATTGGCAGTCGTGTGACCAGCCTCTGCAGCCACGATCGAGTTACTGTAAAGCAAGCCTTCTATGCGTTTACATATCAGATCCAGATCTGAAGTTACTGCAAAACAGAGCCTTCTATGTGGCGTTTACAAACGCCTATTATACATCTGGGTTCCCCCAACGCTTGCCCTTGAGTGACCTGCGTTAAGTACGGGCAAGCGCGGTCCCACACCTGGATTCCAACTCTCACCCACCGACAGGGAGGGGAGGCAGGCATGACAGCGGAAGGCTAAATTCAGCGGGCACTGGCATCTGTTGCCAGCGTCTCTGCAGGAACTGGGGAGAGGTTTATTCACTCTATAGCGCTCTTCCCGTTAAACTGATGACTTCCCGTCCGTGACGTCTCCGTGCTCCGACCCATCCGAGTCAGATGAATGGGCTATCATCAAGCCCTGCAGGGCCCTGATTCATGTGAGTCTGGTGCATTGAAGCAGGGAGACATCGGAAAATATGCAGTGCAGACGGTCCCTATGATCGGGGGCAACTGCAAAGACTGATCTCCGTATATATTTTTAATACTGGGCAACTCCATGGTCGTTTATAGGTTGTCTATAGATACATATTTATATCTCCTACACGTTACCCTTATTTAGCCTGAGTAGCTCCCTTATGCTAAGAAAAGATTTTTTTTTCTTTAATAGCAGTGTGGGAAGGTCACAAGCTGATTGGGGATAAAGTGGAATACTGGATGTTACCCTGCTCAGTTCACCTCAAAGGACCCTTGCACCTCGTTAACAATCACCAAGTGCGGTTAGAGTACAAAATGAGCAGCCTTATAATATTTTGAAAAAGTCTTACCCATCCAGAACCTTCCATGTTATCGCGCCTTTACAGACTTTCAGCAAGAGGAGAGAATGCCCCTTTCCACATCTGTAAATCAAGCAAAGTGGTTACTCTTACCTGCTCCGTCTTCTGCAAGTCAGCTTTTGTGATTATATTCACTCCCTTTTCATTGTTAATGTCTGAAATCTAGTGTTTTGCAGGTAAAAAAAACCAAACTGCGGTCTCTCTGACTCAACAGGATCTCCAAAGTGTCCAGGAACTAGCCTTTCTTCGCTAGCGCCAGCTGCTGGGAGGTTTAGCTAGCCTTGAAAGAGAGACAGACGCTCACTACCAGGCACGACACTGCAAGCTTCCTCCATGGGCGTTGTGCTCGACGCTCGCTGCCTTCTCCCTTCTCTCTCAAAATGCTGACTGGTCCACTGTGCTGGGGGCTGAAGGCGTCCTGTCTGACAGTCATCTGCAATCTCAGCGACGCTGAGGGCCCAACTGCAGGTGCTTGTGGCTGTTACAATCCTACTTGCTCAACACTGGCATAGGCGACGTTATGGGCCCTTGCCCTAGGACTACCCAAAGCTCCCTTGGTCATTGACCCTGGTATAAGTTAAGACATACAATACTCCCAAAAGAGGGGAGGGGGGGGGGGGGGGGGTTCTGAACAGGCTGGTTTTCTAAACTTCACAGTCACAGAGGGCAGGCAACAGATAAATTAACAGCTCAGTTTAACTTTGTTTTTTTGTTTTTGTTTTTTTTCTGAACCAATGACGCACTGAACCTCGTGTTACTTTACTACACAATTTTATTCGGTCTTTTTTCTCCTATTCAAAATACTTGAACAATCTAGAATTCGGTTTACTGAGAACAGGAAGAGTGAGGGGTTTCCCTTGATTCTAATCCAGACTGCGTGTATTTGTAAATACTACCAGGGATTTACATTACTGTGCTTCACATACAAAATCAAAAAATACACTTGACACTTGCAATTGAGCAATCATAATAACTTCAGAGAGGAAAAAAAAAATGTGTAATGCTAGCTCATGTGAGACCTGATACAGCTATGCCATTGACAAAAACTGGGCAAGACAAAATTAATTGACCAGCAGAATACTAACCCATAAAAAAAGAAAGGTGTTGAAGAACTGACTTTCAGATAATAAAAAAACAATTTACTCTTTACCCATATTACCACAGCCACGATACACACACGCACACGCACACACACTTCAGACGCACAAAAGGGAAAATTGCTTAGCAGGAAAACATCTATCACAATTGAGGGGCGGGGGGTGGTGGAAAGGTATCGTCTGCACTCATGTCTTGCGTATACAGTCCTTCTTCCATAAACTTCTCCGATTTAGCTGCAGCTCTGTCTGACTCGTGTGTCCCTCTAATGCTTTCAGATGACACTGCCTCAAAGTAACCTGCAGCTTTCCTGACAATTCCTTTGCTCACCTCCTCGCCTCCCCTGCTAAGAACTGAAGCCTGTTGAATGGATACAGGATAGAACAAATAGTTATTCTGCACTTTCATGGGCTCACTCTGTACTGTGCTAGGAGGGTGGTGTGAAACTGAGGGCAACTTACCAAAACATGACATGTTTAGTAGCGCCGTGACCCATAGCCACCTCCGCCGCCGCCGCCGCCGGAGCCATAGCCACCTGAAGTTAAGGAATACAAGCAAAGGAAAAAAAAAAAAATTCCTCTAAACTCCCCGGGAGAGGTTATATCACTAGATGTGTCATGAATCCAATCCTAGCACATAGAGTTGGAGAGGAAACCTCACCTCCGTAGGGTCCACCTGAATTTCTGCCACCAAAGCTGTTCCCTCCCTTCATGGGCCCGTAGTTGGACTGCTGGCCACCATAATTTCCAAAGTCATTATAATTTCCACCCCCTCCATATCCTGAGGATGTAAGAGGGATTTTAAGCAGAGCCTTGATTCCAAAGGTTTAGTTGCACTCCCTTTTAATGGATTTTTTTTCTCTCACGGAAGTTTCAGGCGACAGTAATATCTTTACCTCCATCATTACCTCCATATCCTCCGTCACAGTTGCCACCAAATCCACCACCTTGGCTTCCATAGCCTGGACCACCACCTCCATAGCCCCCTCGGCCTCCTCCATAACCTGGCCCTCCACCATAATTTCCTCCGGGGCCTATAATTGTTAAAAAAAAAAGTGTTCAACAGTGGAATTAATGACTAACGCATAGAAGCAACACTCAAGTAATCACCTCAAACACATTAAACAACTGGCAGCGAGGCTATTAAACACCTCAAATGATCACTGCAGCCACACAGCTACACGTACACACGAGTTTTGATCCTAAACTGTTACATTTCCGTTTATTTTTTTGCACTAAAATTAATGTCTACACCAATTTGGCTCACCGCTGTCGAAATCGTCACCGTAACCGCCGCGTCCTCCTCCATAGCCACCTAAGAAAACAAAGTTAAAAACAAAAAAACAACCGTATTATGCAGAGGAAAATAAGATCTAGTTGTGTAATCTTGCAATCTCATCACAGAGAACGCATCCACATCCATGTAGGTTTATATAAAAACAATACTTCCTCTGTTTTGCCCGCACTGAGGTCATGTTTTCAACCAATGCAAGGCTTGCATGCGGGAACCTCTTATGAACACGTAAACACCAAATCCATCTGCTACTCACCTCGACCAAAACTGCCGCCGCCGCCGCCGCCACCGCCTCCAAAATTACTGCCTCTGCCCATAAAGTTTCCAGATCCTCCACTTCTCCCTAAAATGTCAAGAGAGGTCGCTGTATTATTATTATTATTATTATTTTTTTTTTTTTTAAATCAGCCAACCATCAGTATCAGCAACAACTGTCTAAAAATCAGATCTCCGTTTGACGGTGTGCTTACCCCTGTTATTAGACATTGCAGTCATTTCCTGTTTTGAGAGGGCTTTCCTGACTTCACAACTGTGGAAGTTGATTGTGTGGTACTTCTGGGCTGCAATGCAACGAGAGGAAACAATACACTCACAAAACATTCCTGGATATTCCCCAAAGGTCGGGCCGATTCCAAGTCTAAAACAATCACGTACAGACTATTTTGTCCACCGTGTCGTGGTCATCAAAGGAGACAAAGCAGAACCCTCTCTTCTTCCCGGTGGAGCGCTCCTCCATGATGTCAATGCATTCGATCTTCCCATATTTCTCAAAGTACTCCCGGATGTGGTACTCTTCTGTGTCCTCCTTGATGCCGCCAACAAAGATCTTTTTCACGGTGAGATGGGCGCCCGGTTTATTGGAGTCCTGGCAACAAGATTATCAGTGAGCACAGACCAAACCAGGCCAGGCAAACAGCTCTGCGACGGTGGCGAAGCTATGATCTGAACTTTTGTTTACCTCTCTGGACACGGCCCGCTTGGGCTCAACGACTCGGCCATCTACTTTATGCGGCCTCGCTTTCATGGCGTCATCCACCTCCCGCACGGAGGAGTACGTTACAAAGCCAAACCCCCTCGATCGCTTGCTGTTGGGGTCCCTCATCACCTGGCGACAAAAAAAAAGGGGGGCAAAAATGAATAGAAAATTAAACAACAATTGTGAGAACAGCTCAGACCCATTTACGTACTCCTCGGATATATTTACACATTACTGTGGTTAGCAATGTAAACTTATTGGTCGGTTACATCGAGAGAAGTTGAATAACGTACCACACAGTCTGTAAGCGTCCCCCATTCTTCAAAATGGGCCCGTAAACTCTCTTCCGTGGTTTCAAAGCTTAAACCCCCAATAAACAGTTTTCTCAACTGTTCGGGTTCTTTAGCTTCACGGTCCTGTAAATACACACAAAATAATTAAAAAAAAAGACCCCACTGTAGCTACATTATATGATATATTACATTATTGGAGTATAATTAAAGTGTATGGAGACGTGTAATGTTGCATTTAGTGGAGAGCATTATATTCTGATGTTTTAGTCGAATTACACTCTAAATATATGCTTGTGCTGTATATTCAGTCTATGACAGCACAATCGTGTTACAGGAAACTACTCTTTGACGCGTAACGGCATTATTGCATAACGCCCACACGGTCCTGGAGACCAAAGCGGCTAACACACAACCCGGCTGGTCTGAGGCCCAACATCTGTACACCACGTTAGCTTAAACCAGCGGCCCCGTTTACATTGGAGGACGCGGGGCGACGGAGCGAACGCCGGCTCTCTGTTCTGCAACTTAACGCCAGTTGTGCAAATTCAAAACGGACGGATAGATTTTTTTTTTAAAAAAATTCACAAGTGAGCTGCAGCGGGGTCGCAAGCCCAGACCCCGTCCGTGCTAGCACCGCCTAGCTTACCGTCCTGAGCACCGCCGTTAGCTTAGCCACCGCGTTGGCTAACGCGGAATCATGAGCAACATAAAGCCACGGACGGTCCACGCATCACAGCACAGAACCGTGGGACCGTGACGTCCCCGACAACGCCACGCATGCGACCGGGGGGGCTCCGCTAAATCACATATAACCACATTTATTATGAAACATCTCGCGGCATCTGACCTCCATTTTGCAGACGTCCACGGGCGCAGGGCTGAGCGGATCACGTGACCGCCGACCGCACGCCCAGGCTGCTTATCAGCTTGGAAGTCAACTCGCCCCGCGGGTTTCCCCGATAACGCTGCAGCCGTGGCAAAACACATAACTTTGTGGCGTCCGCGTTGAAACGCGAGTGTGTAATTGCAAGAATACTGTTTTGTTGTTTCCCGTGAACTGTGAGGATGTGTTCGAACACTTTGTTCCTTTCACGGCCTGGGGTGGGGGGGAAAAAAGTGGTAACTTGCGCCATCTGCTGGTTGAAGAAGGAAACGCACGACTGAAAAAAAAAAATCTGCCCCCTGTACCTCCGTGTGTCTCTGGACCTGTGTCAGTCCACTCCCTTAAAAAGAACACAAACCCTGAACCAAATGTGTCTTGTTTGGGGTTTTTTTTTCCTGAGAGGAAAATATGAACAAAAATGATAATGAAATTGGAAATAATATAAAAAGCGTGGGCCCCAAAATGCAAGTTTTTCCATTAGCTTTAACTAATCAAATTACCACAGTGACATGCAGCCAGTGTGTAGCGGCCAGTAATCCTGCTTGGCTTGATTAGTACCGTTTCGCTCGACCATAACAGTTTAAATTTTCTATTAAACTGCGTTTTTACCGCAGAGGTGACCGCTGTATTCCTGGCTCCTATGTGTATGAAACTCTTATTTGCTGAGGGACTCAGCAACTCTGACAATAAAAAAAAGGCCAAAAAGCACCTACGGCGCAAAAATGATAACCTCAGAGAGTCTCAGCAAGCCGAAACGAATGTGACGGAGGTTTGCATTCTCTGCAGGGCTGCTTATGATATTCATACCACTGTGACGTTATGATGGATTCCGATATGAAATAGGAGCATGGAGCGTGGTTTAAAATATTACAAGGCTGATATTCAAATAGCTGCCATCTCTAATTGTGGCACCATGACATACATCGGCGCTGAAGCCAGAGCTCCCATGTGACAAAGATACTTGATTGGACGAGTATGATGTATGAGCCAGATGCTACTGAGCCTTGTTGAAGCTGACCAGCATCTCCAAATATATGACTGCTTTATGGATCAGACAATGTCTGTCATTAACTTTATTGTACTCTGTGAGGAAAATACAGCCCCAATAAAAAGGGTAATGTTTTTCTGACACTATTAATGACGAGTATTTATGATCAGTCCATAGTTCAAAATCAGAGACAGGCTGTTTTACTCAATTTATGCTACAGTAACTACTGTATTTGTCTAGTAGATAACTTAATAGGTTTACAACCTAGATAGTTGCGTGGATGTGATTCTGTTCGGCTTATCTTTAAAGAAGATATGAAAATGAGTGATTATGATGAAATTCGGTTATTATACTAGGTCATTAGGCGGCACAGCAGTTCCTTGTGTAACAGGAGCTGCTGTGCCAAGAATGTCTAACGAGTGTGAGAAATTCACGACATTATTTCTACTTCAGTGTGTGTACACCACAGGCTACTCTTAGTTTAGGAATATTATTCAAAGCAGTAATATATGTTGCGGCGATATTAAACTCCTTAGTCTCAGTTGTCCGATTTTTTTTTTTTTTTTTTATTTTTTTATCACCAGGTAAAATTAACTTCAAATCCAGGTAGCTGATGTTGGACACACAAAAATATGGAACACCTAATAATAATGAAAGGTTTATGCTTCTCTGATCATTATTTCACAGAAAACCGTAAAGCACTGTATTTCATTTTTCACTTGTTTGTGCCATAACAAAGTGTTTATTGAATAAGTGTCAATGCCTGATGTATTGATAAAAGGTATTACCAAATTTGAATAATGCAACGATGGAAGTACTGTGAAAGAGTACATGTTTAAGAACTTGTACTATATTACTTACATGTTATGCTATTTGATACTTCTACAGCTATTTAGTGATGACACTGATTAGTACTGTGTTGTCATAGACTGAATATATGGCATATGCATATATTTATAGCGTATTACGAGTAAAACATCAGAATATAATGCTCTCAACTAAATGCAAGATTACACTTCTCCATACACTTTAATTATACTCCAAAAATGTAATATATCATATAATGTTACACTGAAAGCACTACATAGTACATACATTAGATGCTCACAGTATAATTTGCTGATGTACTTTTATCTGGATAAGAGAAATCAGGCCCTGCAGCAACAGACTTACTCAAGACAAAAGCTTTTTTGAGAATCATTGTTTGGTGGGGAAAAAAAAATGTTATCACAAAACTCAAGACTGAGAGGAAATACAGAAAATTTTGACACTATGTGAAAAGGTCCTTGCTTCTATTGTGACATCCATCGTGCTTCTAGTTCATCTCATTACCGTCCATGACTGTCATCCACGGCAGTCAGGAGCGGCTAAGGATCCCGCCATCTCGCCTTTGCTTGTCTCTGCCTCCTCTCGGGTCTCTCCCACCCTCCACCGGATCTGTGCTGACAGATCCGAGGCAGCTTTCCGCGGAGAGGCGTCTTCTGGGGACATCGCGCCCGTTTTGCTCGAGTTACATGGTGCGAGAGCAGGCGTTTGGAGCCCAGAGTGGGAATTGCGTCATCAAGGCTGAATCCCCCTCGCTGTCGTTTGAATGTAAAATAGCTACTTAATGGGGCTTTAGGTATCACTTTACATGCCACATATGTCGGCTGTACCCGAGTGACAGTTCTGAATGTTGGTTCTGGCACCGCCTGTTGAATCTAATGCCAGTCTGTGATGAAAAAAGTGTGAATCCCCGCTAGCATTGCATTTGCGATATCATACAACGCTGAAGCCAGATCACGTCTCTGGCATGGCGACAAGACTTGACAAGCACACGATCGGAGTAGCTGTTAACGTGTCCGGCCTGGCAAATCCGCCGCTCCATCACATTGCACTCGAAACAGACTTTCCCTAAAAATGTGAATCACAAAAATCCAATCAACTCTACCAATCAGACTGCATAGATTTTGTCATGATGTGCGCGGGTGAGCGGCTGCTGATCGGACTTTCCGTCGCACCACTCCTGGTCCCATCTCCCTAAGCGGCACGTGGTCATCAGTTGCCTCTGGTTAAGGCTGCTTTCGCTGCAGAGACGTTCTGTCGAATCTTTTCAAAGACCTCTGGCCTTTTCTGGGAGCCACAAGGAGGACTTTTGTTAATTTATCACTTGCGAGTGGCCGTGTGCCCAGATCACGGGTTTTAATGATCAATGTTTAACTTTCCCTTCTTTCCAGAGGTAAAAAGTTGTGCCTCAGCAACTGCTAGTTCAAGATCATCATTGTAATATTTCTGGACCTTTACGGTCTGCTTTCAGGGCCTGTCAGGGCCCGATACTGCTCATGCAAAGGTGGTGACTGTCCTCCTTTGGCTTTAGATTTAGATTCAACCTCTGCGCCCCTGTTACTGGTCCTCAGGGCAGCTTTTCAACAGCATCGACGACTGTCAGACCAACCGGAAAATCACGCTGGGGTGTTTGTGACCAGGTCATCTCCTGGTTTAAAAGTCTGACATCAGGACCGCCTGAGAGACAACAGCGTGTCCCCTATGGCGATACCACATCCACCTTTTTCAACTGGGAAATAATTAGGCTGGTGAGCTGAAAGATCCAGACATTTGCATTCAGTTATGAGGGAAAACGGTGCAGCCTAAACCGTGGTGGAGGTATGCATCCATGACATGTCCAGTTTATATTCAGAAGTTTATTCTGGGTACTGAGTTTTTCTAATCCAAATAACGGTCAAGTGGTCATTGCGTGTTGTCGGGATTAGAGGGCTGGTTTGTCATTTGTGTCGTGGGGCTATACTTTTAAACCTTATTCGACTTGACATATATTCTAATGATAGTCAGGCGATGTCAAACATTATAAGTAAAGTAGGTATGATATTTGTCATTACAGGGAGCATTGTGCTTACATTTGTTTTAACATATTGGCGCAACCATTCGTGAATTTGTGCGCAACGCCGCTCATCACGTGATCTGCTAATTGACCGCCTATGTTTGAGATGTTTTTTTTTTTGGGGGTGTGGGGGGGGTGGGGGGGGGGGGGAAAAGG
>CAAKHG010018673.1:14471-33265 GCA_901007715.1 Dactylopterus volitans
GCTTTCTGTCGTCCATCTTCCGAACTGTTCTACCACGGCGGGTCGGACGGGAAACTGACGGAGCCGTTCACCGCCAAACGGAAAACGGACCCAAACTTCTTCTCCTATAGAACCATAGAACCCGCCCTGGCGAACCGCAGCGAACCCGGGTCCGGGTCGGACCGGAAGCGTGAGACGGGCGCTTTTACCGGAGCTGAAACCCGGTACAGATGCGAGCTGTCACCGAAGCAACAAGTTCAAGTAGTAGACAGAGTTCACACAGTTAGAGCGGAACACACACACACACACACACACACACACTCACCCTGAGCTCGCAGCGGCTGCAGCGACACGTTCACGGCGACCAAGAACCCGATTAACTGCAGACACACACGCATCTTACTGAGATCCTGCAGAACATCGTGGACGAGAAGAACTCTGCTGACACGCTGCTCTCCCTCCCTCTCTTACTCACTCTCTCTCTGTCTCTCTCTCTGTCTGTCTCTCTCTCTCCGTCTCTCTCTCTCTCTCCGTCTCTCTCTCTCTCTGCCCGGGGTTCTGGTGTCCGGACCGCAGCGGGCATGCGCAGAGCGGAGGAGGCAGCCGGCGCTTCACCGTGATGGAAGCAGATGTTTGTGAATGCTGGAAAAGAGGCGAAGAAGGTTTGTGAAGAGTTTCAGGTGGATAATCTGAAGAGAGGGTTCTCCAGAGGAACCCCCAGATCCTCAGAAACTCATGTCCTCATATCTTTAGATACCTCAAATCCTCATATATGTATGTTTCCTTATGTCCTCACAGATCCATCATGTCCTTGTGTCGTTATGTCCTGATATCCTTTTTTAAACTTGTATGAAAAGGCCTTAAGTAAATGTGCAAGAAGTGACCGGAAAAGGAGTAAAACAGGAGGCGGAGCCTGTTTATGGATGATTACGGTGAGCTGGTGGGCCTCATACGTGACGTCACATTCAATGAAAGGGAAATGGAACATGTCCTCATTTTGCCGAGGACCTGCTGGAAGACTGTGGAGGACTGCACGTCAGTGTGCGCTCGTGTGTGTGCGTGCGTGTGTGTGTGTGTGCGCGTGTGTGTGTGAGAGTCGAAGCTGACTGGCTGACATCAAGTTCATCTTTAAATAAGTCGTGTGTGAGTGAGCGGTTGCCGTGACGCCCGGAGGCTGCTCTGCCGCTCATGAAGCTCGATCTGCTTCCAATAACAGCAAATATGTTTTCAGATGACGGCGGCTTGATTCCATTTCTGCTCAACATCATCAACAACTGTTTTCATGTAGAAATGTTCACTCAGGTTCTGTGTTGCCGCACCAGAACCTGAGCGCACCGGCCCGGAAACGGAGCTCTTCTGCGCCGCGCTCAAGCCCGGTTCTTGAACGCCTCTCATGGGAGATTCCCGCCTGTCCGGACAGACGCACGGACACGTGGACGCAGGTGACCAGAACCTCCCGCCATTATTATTATTGTTATTGTTCCTGACTGGAGCGAGCGGAGAACGTTCTCCGGGTCTCCAGGCAGAACGTCGGCATTCACACAGCTGGTAGTTACGGCGGTTTATGATTGGCGGATGAAAGCTTTGATTGCGAAGGGCTGCGGGGGTCAAGCAGGACCGGTGTCTCCCGTCGCCGTCACGCCTGTGTGACTGCTGGGTCCCAAACTAACCCATGATGGCTTCATGTGATCCGGAGCTGCTGCTGCTGCTGCTGACGGGGGGGTCCGCGTCCGTCCGAGATTCTGGAAGCAGCCACTTTTACATCGTTCCCCAGGTTTCAGACACAAGAGCGAAGAAAGACATGGAAAATGAATATGAATGGAGATGCTGGAAAAGAAAAAGAGAAGAAAGTGTGCAAGTCAAAGCAGGAGAGAATCAGCCTGTTAAATCCAGCGTGTGTTTGCTAAAGTACAAGTATCATTACAGCTCCACTCATTTACTTCCATGTATACGCGTGGAGCACACACACACACACACACACACACACACACACACAAGCACGCACGCGCGCACGCACGCACGCACACACACACACACACACGCGCGCGCGCGCGCACACACACACACACACATCTGATCCATCGTCCATTCATCGATGTGGTGGTCCAGATCTCCAGCGGGTCCCTCAGTCGGTCCCCCATTGTTCCTCTTAATGCTCCTGTTAGCCGGACCAGGAGGCTCTTTGTCCTCACAGCCGTCAAACAGCAGCGACCTCACTTCCTCTTTACTGGGGGGTCAAAGGTCGCCGGGGGGGAGGATGTCAGGGGCCGCAGTCAGCAACTTTGGCTCCATGTGGCCCTGCAGCATGAATATGGAGTCTGTCCGTCCGTCCGTCCGATCACAATCATCCATCCATGCGTCCATCTATGAATTTGAGGACTTTCCCTCCAGGAGTTCCTCAGGTATCAATTATCATGTTCACTAGAATGAGAAGGACGGGTGACCTATGACCCCCACAACAGCGTCCCCGGTGGTCACGTGAAGGTCCACCGCTGTCACCAATCGCCGTTGTCATGGAGTGTTGATGGGTTGTTGTTCACAGTTGAGCGGTTCCTGCTCACCTGCCTGCTGAGCCTCAGCTCATCTTCACTGAAGCCCTCAGCCTCCAGACGAGCTCCAGCAGGTTACCAGCAGTTTAGAAGCAGTTTACCAGCAGTTTACCAGCAGTTCACAGTCCAACACATCCGAGTTCTAGATGTCTTCATCGCACGTTCTGATCCGTTCTGAACCCACAGACTCCATGACCTACTCAGATGATGCCGTTTCTGAGGCAAAGCTACCAACGCAGCGCTGCACCACGGCTGGAGGAGGTCAGGGATCACCTCTTTCATTGTTCTACCACATTTTTAAGGTTTGGCAAGTGCACTAAAATGATTTAGAAGATGAATTCCCCATCGCACGCGGCCGCCGCCACTGTGGCCGGTGGGATTTGGTGTTCTGTGGGTCCGATGATCATCTGCCGGGCAGCAGCTCTGCGTTGGTCTGTTGAAATCTGTTTTTCTCGCTGATGGAAACATCAGTACAAAGTCTCATAAGCGCCTTCATCTGCTGGGCAGAGTCGCCGTCCGCCGAGAATAACGGCAGCTTCCTGTCTGCAGACAAACCTCGACGGAGAGCCTGAGGCCGGCGGCGGCAGCCATCAGCGGCGGCGGCAGCGCCCGTCAGCGGCGGCGGCAGCGCCCGTCAGCGGCGGCGGCAGCGCCCGTCAGCGGCGGCGGCAGCCGTCAGCGGCGGCGGCCTCCCACACTCAACACAAGCTTCATTGTGTTGGCACCATGATGGATTCTGTGTTGTTGTTTTCCATTTGGCCGGCGGCCGAGGCAGCTAACCAGATGTTCCGCTTCAGTTGTTGCGCAGCTCTGCAGACGTCTGCGTGCGGTTGTGAATGAAACACACACGGCGCCATATCAGCCCGGGTTCCAGCGCCGCGGCAGAGCTGCAGATGAGGGACGTGATGTCTCACTCTGACACTCTTCATCCAGACTCCGCTGAGACGCCGTGGAGCTCTGACGCCACACACAAGCGGCTTCCGGCGGCTCTGCGGAGATTTACAAGCGATGACCGATGCCAACAACCAGACGAGGAGGCTGCTGGCACGGAGAGCTCCGAATGGCCCGAAGACCTCGGCGTCAGCGAGGTCTGGAAGGTTCGATGGAGAAAACAACGTCTGCTTTGACGGCCCATCTCCGGTGACGTCACCGTCGCTGCTCGGCCGCGTATCTGCATCCATTCACTCGTGCAGCTTGATGGGATGAGGCTCATCTGCGTCCCAGCAGGTTCTGATGTCTCCATCTAAGCTTCTTCTCGCTCACCTAAGAGACAGACAGGTTCTTCTCATTGTGCCATGGCGACGATCTCAGGCCACAGCAAAGTTCCTTAGGTCGGATGTCGCTCTGCGGCGGAGCTCCAGCCTGAGGCTCTTTGACGGATCTGCATCTACAGATGCGGGATGATGGAGGACCTCCAGCTGCAGCTGCATCACACTGCTGCCATGCTCCGTCTCCTCCTTCAGCTGCTCCTCTCGGTTCGTCTTGGTCATCGTGTTTTTCATGCAGCCGCACTTCCAAAAACACATGAATCACATGTGCGTGAGTGTTTGTGGAGCTGCAGTCAGAAAAGACTGAAGATTATTTTCACTTGATAGAAAACAAAGTTGAACAATAAAACGTCACCGTGAAAGAAGTCTGTTAGTTTCCCTTAAAACAGGTTCAAAGTACCAGCAGGCTTCCGTAGTCCAGCAGCTGAGAGTAAGTGTGTGTGTGTATGTGTGTGTGTGTGTGTGTGTGTGTGTGTGTGCGCGTGCGTGAGCCACCTTCCTGTATGCTGACGAGTGAAGGCTTGTTTGAGCGACACACACACACACACACACACACACACACACACACACACACACACACACACACACACACACACACACAGTGAAGGTGTGAATGGAACGCTTGCCTTTACCAAAGCAAACATTTGTCAAGTTCAAGTTTGTATACAGTGTGTGTTCATGGCCGTGGAGACATACAAACACACACACACATGCACACACACACCACACACACACACACGCTCAGATTAAAAGCGTGTGGGTGCCTCACGTTGTGATGTTTGCTGTGGAAAGAGCGAGGAGGAGCGAGGAGGTTCTCCGTGTCCTGGTGTCACTCATGATTGATGGGAAACAGGAAAACAGGGTTTGCTATTGTTAACCAGTAAATCTTCTCAGCACCACCCAGATGTTTGCTCTGCCTGCAGGTGTTTGGTTTGACATGGCTGAGATCAGCATGAGGAGAATGAGAGGAGCCACCTGTGGACCGCTGAGGAGCCCAGACCCAAAGCTCAGTGTGGGTCTTCTGGTAGTTTCCATCTGTCGAGGACGTTTTATGAGTCTGCTGGCGATGCTGCGTTTGAATGGACTCCTAAAGAGGTTAACAGAGTTTGGAGATGTTGAAAGAGTCCAGCACATGTTGGTGCTCATGTGGACCATCATCCAGGTCCAGGAATCTGCTCAGAGATTCTTTAACCTTGTGAGACTTTTCTCTTTCAAAGGTTTTGAGTGTCTTTGGCAGGAGCGTTGCCATGGTGGCGACGGTTCAGCACGTGTATGAAAGCTGAAATAATCGATATTTGATATCAATCACAAATCACAAGAGTAGGAATAACTGAGAGAGGTGACATCTACGGTAACAGAGCAGCAGAGAACAGCAGGGAACCATCGGCAGCAGGAACCTTCGGCATCATCTGGGCTGTTTTGGTTGAGCTGCCTGTGAGTTCAGTCCATCTCCATCGCAACGATCTTCTTCTTCTTCTTCATGGCAATAAACAGCGTTTATGGTGCATGAAGTTGTGTGGAGTTTCAATTCAAACTAGTTTCAGCTGCTGTTTTCACGCTGCAGTTGCCCGGTGCAAACAGCAGTTTACATGGACCCTCATTAGCGACGGTTCAGCGGCTGAAACGAAGCGTGAAGGACTCGCTGAAGCGTCCGGGTGAACGTGTCTGCTGCCTGCTCATGTACGAGCAGACATGCTGAGGAGCTGCTGTTGTTGACGTTGTTGTTGACGTTGTCCTTTTTTCTACTGTAGCTTTTGCATTGGTCCGGTTTCCCGCCGCCTTCTGGGCTGGCCCACGCGGGCCCGGCTTTCTGGCCACGCCCCTGGGCGGAGTGCACCTTGAGGCCATATGTGAAGAGAATGTGCAGAGAAACAGCCCGACAAACAAAGGTGAAGCCTGCCCGCTCACACACCACAATATGGCCGCTGCGGTCGCAAGATGCCAATAAATATGCCAGACGTTCGTGGTTGAGTCTCATTTCATGTGACACCAGCGAGCCTGGAGGTCTCCGCCCACATGCTTCCATTTCCTCTTCCTGGGCTGATGTGGAACTCGAAGTCAGCGCTGGTTTTCTCTTGATGTTTGACCTCCAGGCCTCTAGAGGGGCTGAGATTAAAGACCTAAATGAAAACCCGCGCAGGTTTGAAGCACCACTGAAGAACGATTTAAAACCTTGTGGAACTACATTTCATGTCTGGAGGATCATCAGTGTAATTCATATTTCCCAACTCTTGGGGTTTTTTGAGAAGCCACATTATCTGAGGCATGTAATGAGCAATCTGGTCCTGCTATTGTAATTATGGGAGGACATCTGTGAGACAGATGACAGGGTGTCGGGGATTTCCTCCTGGTCCTCGCTCTCCGACGCTGTGGATCATCAACGCGTCGACCGTCAGGACTAATTAGACTCAAAGACGGTGGCACGAACATTTTTTCCGTTACGCTCCGTCTTTGACTGGCAATCATGAGAGTAGGAGACACCTTATTAATACTTGATCGGAAATTCGGCGGCATCCGCCACTTGTCTGACAACGAGCTCAATAACAGGAATTGAGAATAAAAGTCATCATAATGAAGTCTGGTTCAAAGCTCTGGTCAGGAGGTTCCTGAGTCCCCTCTGATCAGCTCTGAAAATAGCATAAAACTGCGGGTTACAATTCTCCACAGCCCAGAAGTCTGTTGGCCACAGACTTTCAACATCACGACAAATATGACAGCAAGACTCAGATGACGCAAAATGAACAAACTCACGTCTCACGTTTTAGTTTTGTGGCGTGCGGCGGGTCGGCTCGCCGCCATGTTCCCGCCTGCTGGCAGAGTCACAGACACACTAACCGACACACACACAAACAAACACACTCACGGTCGCTCGTCCAGCCAGCAGAGGTTTGCATCCCGGGGCTGAAGCGTGAAAGAGGCCCGCGGGCACACCGAAGATGCAGAGACGTCCTCCAGACGGCACAGCCAATCACAGCGATGGCCTCCCTCTGATGTCACCGCCCAGTTAAAGACGGAGGAAGAACTTCCATTATGAGCAGAGGAAGCATCACGATCATGATACGGCAGGAAAACTATCACAGTGTAACGGTACAGCAACGTAACAGTAAAACTATGTAACAGTGTAACAGAGCAGCAGTGTAACTGTCCTGTATACAAACAGTGTAACAGAGACGAATGAGATCCATCATAAAACCATCCTACTGCTCCAAAGGTTTCAGTTCCATCATCCTTCTCATAAACGGCTGTACTGAGCCAAACTAATGTGTCTGGAAAGCCTTTGTCTCATCTTCTCTTCCTCTTATTACGACCACTATGCTACACAGTGAATAAGCAGAAATTCATGTCATCATATTTGCATATTTAAAGCTGTTTGGACAGTGAATGCGGCGTAGAGGGCGCTGTTCCCACAGGCCAGGGGAAAGAAAATGTCCCTGAACGCATCCAAAGCTTCCAGCTAAAGAAGCATTCCGCTCTTTCCTCCCCATCAAATCAGTGTGGAGGTTTTTAGCCACTAGGTGGCAGTGAAACAAGCTCTCCCTGTAACAGTGTGCTCCATCAGCTGCGGGTTCACGGCTCCGGAGGTGAGTGAGTGTTTCACGCCCTCCGGCCACCACGTCTGCCTGTTGATGCGCCCGAGCCGTCGGTGTGACCCAATCACTCTGGTAAACAGCGCAGCCATAATAAGTAAGTCCCAGAGGCGTGTTGGGCCCAACCCGGCTGCAGCGCTGCCCCCCGCTGGCACAACACAGGCTGTAATTTGAAGCTAAAACTGGGACCATCTCAACCACAGAATAAAAAGTACTTTAGAAGAACCACTCAGGCGGTGGCACCGAGCCATTTCCAGACCACTTTCTCTCAGCAGGGATTCAAAGACCCGATTTAAACAAATACCTTTTTTTTCCCTCGGCTTTCTCCTGTTTGTCCTGCCGGAGCTCGGCCTGCTCTGCTCGCAGCCACTGGGACATTCTCAGAAAGCCACCTCTTTCCCCTGAAATGTATTCTGGGCTCCTGGAAACTGCGGTGAGCTGGTTTGACGGGGAGCGAGAGCAGCAACATGGAGGTGAAAGTGCCGGACAGCGTTCACGAGGGGGCGTGGCTATCGGAGCGCGGCGTTTCGAGCGTCGCTCCTGCCGCAGTGACGCGGCTGTCGGCGGGATGACATCACCGCTGAGCCGCCATCACGGTCCGATGAGGCACCGAGGCCGCCGGCTCAAAGGGTGACACGGACGCCGGCTTGTAATCGAGCTTTCACTGCCTCACGGGTGTTTGAGCTCCCTCTAATGGCCGGCCGGTGAATGTGCAGGAGTTCCTCTCTGCTGAGTCTGATCAAAGCCAGATCAGAGGAGGACCCGGCCAGCTGAGGGGGGACCGCTCATGGAGATCTGAAGACGCAGGGGAATCAATCATCAGGACAAAGTCACACACAACCGCATCCGACTGTGTCTACGGGCGCCCCCAAACACGGTGGCATTCCCAAAGTAGCCGCCATGATGCTTTGATTCCACCTGTCGCAGTTCACAGGCTGAAGGCGAAGGAGCCAGCTGATTGGCTGCTGAGCGTCACGTCAGTCTCGCCTGACTGAGAGCGCTTCGCTGAGGAACTTTGCTGCAAACAACTCGGGTCGAGGTTTGTGGAGGCGGCGACCTCGGCGACGCCCCTGCAGACGGTCCTGCAGGATCCAGGACCGGGATCAGTGTCAACAGAATCCTGTCACACATACAAGAAACACAGCCTCCAGTCACACACCAGCTGGCCTGAACATCATCTGTCAGAGGTCTCACACACACACACACGCACGCACGCACGCACGCACGCACGCACACACACACACACACACACACACACACACACAGGAGGCTGAAATAATTCCACCAGAGAAAAGGCAAAAGTTGCAAATTTAATCTTGCAGCCAACCATTAGTTGGGTGAAGTCCTGCGATTGGTGGAGGTGTGCTGGAGGAGGAGCAGACTCACATCATCTGTAGATCATCAGCAGCGTTTCTCTGTGGCAGGTTACACGCCTCAGACATCTACGATGATGACATGTTGCTCTGCTCTCGAGTGGCTCAGCTCGCATTCAGCTGCTGAGTGACTGACTGGTGACCAGGTTCAGACTCGGAGCTCCTCCCATCCAGGCGTCGGCCCACAAGCAGGAATGAAGCAGCTCTGCAGGTTGGTACTGACCACATGCGAGAAAGGACCCACTGGACCTTCTCAGACTCTAAAGGAGGTCCTGCCTGTCGACCGCCAGGCTTGCATGAAGAGTGAAACGTATTGATGATAATTATTACAGACTCGGCATATGAAGAATTTCCACTCAGACCAGCTGGCTGACGTTTCTGACGCCATCAGCATTCATTCTTAAGATTAATGGCTTTACGCATTGTGAGTTGAGTCGCATCTAAAGTTATTGTGATGCAACCAAACTTTGCCTCAAACTCCACCTGCTGATGCAGATGGAGACGCCAGCATCATCAGGTCCTAAAGGTCAAGAACAGCAAGCCCTCAACAGGTGAACCAGGTTCCACAGCAGGTAAACCAAACGTCCATCTTTATTTTTGCCAGGAGACACGTCCACGTTCTGCTGGTCTGCGCTGGCCAGAACGACAACGAGACCATAGCAAGAAGACCGGGGTGGATATCGAGTGGCTCTGCAGCGACGACAGCAGAGTTCACATAGAAGACACATGATGAGAAGCAGCTGGATGACTCATTATTATTCTATCTGCTGACTTTCTTTCTCAACGGTTTTTCCTCTTATTCTCTGAGGCTGATGAAGGTCTCTGCAGACTCACTGAGTGAAAGCTGACTGCACAAAGCTGCTGGCTCTTTATCAAAAGCTGATCGTCATTTATCATCACACAGCTACAGTGTGATTCAGGAATATGCATGAAATGACAGCTGTTTCCATCAGTGACCCTGAAGGCACCACGGACGCGACTGGCCCTCCACTGTGTGCAGATGTCGGCGCTCCGTAACGATTTCCAATGAGCGCCCTTGGTGGCTGTGATAGCTAACGTTAGCTAACATTAGCAGTAGCTGATGAGCTCAAAGACGATGCCTTCCATTCCGAGCCAATATGATTATTATTAAAATATATTTTAATTTCACAATTGGAGCTCTAGTGACATAAAACATGAAAGCCATCGAGTGAATATGCAAAAGCCACATTTAGATAGATCTGATAAGTGATATAAATCAGTGAACAAAAAAGTAAACAGAAGGAAAATTAGAGTGCAGTTAAGTTTTTGTAGAAATATCTCCACATTCGCTTCAGCTGCTCGGTGCACAAGCGACATCTACATTATCATCAGATATGGTTTTTATTTCCAATCCAGCTGGCATGTCAGGTTCACTCTTAAAATGACTCAAAAGATCACATCATGTATCGTGTTGTGTGAATACTCACGCTATGTCACATGAAAGATTTATAAACTTGTCTTTATTTACATCCACAGATGTGAAATGGATGTGAGTACAATCAAAAATGAGCAAATTACTGACAGAAACAATCGTAAAACCATTAAAACTGGAGCCAAACTCCTTGTTTGTATTCGCAAACTTGGCCAATAAAGTTGATTCTGGTAAAAAAATAAATTAAGAATTGGCCATAAAAATGAATGTGTGTAGTCTGACATAAAATACATTCAAATCTGTTAATAGGAGCACAGCACAAATGACGAAGCAACATTGATTAAGTAACTTCATCTTCTCAAACTTCTCTACTGTCCAGATCAGCCGCTCTTCTGTCCACGTGATTTCCAGGATAGCGACAGTAGAAAACTGGTATTTTAGCGCCCCCCAGTGGTCAGCCGCGATACTGCAGGCCTGTTTTGTAAGAGAGTTCTGACTTTATGTAAAACTTAATAATAATGATAAACAAAAATAATGATATATTTCTAATTAAATTAGATTACACAGTTAAAGTGTTTAATCCAAACCAAACAAACTGCTCAGCCTCCTCAGGAAGTGTTGGGAAGGTTTCAACTTCTTTTCTTACTTTTAAGGTTTTCAGAATATTAACATTTTTCAGCTATTATGAAAGAAACTCCGCTGTGGTGCAGCTACTAAGCTCATCACCATGACAACCATGAATAATTTCAAACAGGCTTTTAGACCGAATGATGACACTCTGCGACATCAAAGCTGAATGAGTTTGTCTGGTATAAATGAAAATGATAAATAGTAAAAAGATTATAACGGTGAGTGTGCTCTCACTGGTCTGGGAGCTTTTTACACTTCATTTCCAGCATCTACGTATATACCTATAGAATTAAAATAACAAATGTTTTCGTGAAACGCTGGAAAACCAACTTTCTCTACTTTTGGACGATTTAGAGTATTAAGTGTTTTGATTAGGTTTGATGTCAGCTGGTTCTGCTTCACATTAGCTGATTAGCTTCTTCTGCCTCTGGTTGGAGCCAGCACTAACCAGCTCTAACCAGCTCTAACTAGCTATGACCAGGACAAACCAACTCTATCCAGCTCTAACCAGCTGTCACCAGCACTTACCAGCACCAACAAGCTCTAACCAGCACTAGCAAGCTGTAACCAGCTAACCAGCACTAGCAAGATCTAACCAGCTGACCAACACTAACCAGCTCTAACCAGCACAAACTAGCAAGATCTGACCGGCTAGCCAGCTGTAAGCAGTTCTAACCAGCATTCGCCACACATGCCGGTGCCCGGTCGTGTAACGGCGCGCTCCCGTGACGTTACATCAGCCTGTTGTCGGTTGTCATAACCACAGACACATAACAGCCACCCTGCGGCTGTGCGGCTTCTCCCAGCGTGATGACGTAGGCGGCGTACGTAGCTCTATGTAACCCACGCTGCCTCGCGCGGTGACATTGGAGCAGCAGCAGGACTCGAGATCGGGCTCTCCGAGCAGGTCCGTCGCTCCTCCCGCCGCTTGTGTCCCGTTCGCCGGTCGTGTCGTGACCGCGAGACGCCGCCGGTGCCCGACCGAAGCCCGGAGAACCGCAGCGAGGCGAGGACGAGGAGCGCGAACAAGCTAACCGCTAACGTTAGCTTAGCCGCTAGCCTGCCCGGCTGACGGAGACGCAGCCGCCTCGAGAAACGCGAGACGAGAGGGAGCTCAGAGGCTTCTGGAGGAGGGAGAACCTCCAGGAGAACATGTATGCTAGCCGCGTGGTCGCATGGGTGATAGAAGTTAGTTACAAGACGAAGGCAGCTTCTCTTCGCTCGCTGGTTAAGAGGGGAGAAGCTAGCGTTACTCACCGCGTTACACAATGTCACGTCCTTGCGTTTGCCGTTTGCCTGTGATGCGGCTCACCTGTTACATCAAGGTGGGAGCGGCTAGCTGCTATGCTAGCAGCGACTGGGCACTAGCTGCTGTTAGCCGCTGTTCAGCAGCAGAGGCAGAGGTCACTAGTTAGTTAGTTAGTTAGTTAGTTAGTTAGCTAGCAGCTAATTGTCAGCGGTGTCAGGTGACTCGGCGTCCAGGGGAAGCTGCTGCTTCGCTGCTGTCGCTGGAGTTTCTGAGCAGTTTGATCTTCATCTTCAGAATCTACAACCTGTGTGTGTGTGTGTGTTCCCAAAGCAGACAGGATGGGCGCCTCCGTGTCATCGCCTGCCACTCCCACCGTCCGGGCGGAGGCCATGATGGCCGCCCCCCCGCAGGGCTGCCCCATGCACAAAGAGGCCCAGTCTGCTCCAGTTCCAGGTGCTGGACCATGTAGATCTCACCTGCTCTGTGACAGCCGTGGTACGACTGTGTTAATGTGTGTTTGCGTGTGTCTACTTCTCTGCAGTATCTCCACCCTCAGAGTGTCCAATGCATCAAGCTCAGCCTGTCAAAGGTAGGCGCATCGAGGTCGACACGATGACCTTTTGTACCGACTGTCCCCCTAACCTCTAACCAGGACCCAGCAGACACACGGCAGCGGTTCTGTAGATGATGTAACGTTGCTGCCTGAACACATCTGGGCCGTGTTTACATGCTTGAGGCTTCGCTCGTCTCCATGTGGTTTTACCAGACTGGTGCTGATGTAGCCTGCCAGCCTCCGGAGATGATGGAGGTGGAATCACCACGACGTCTCAGCCTGCTGCTCTGCTCTCTTGTAGTGTCCCCCCCCTCGGAGTGTCCCATGCACCAAGCGGATCCTGGTCCGGCCCACCAGGACCGGGCCTACGAGTTTGTGGAGTGTCCCATGAAAGCTGCAGCAGGCGCCAAGAGCGACATCGACCCAGCAAACATGGTACTGGCACCACTCTTCTGCTGGGCCGTTTGAGTGGGAGTAGAAGCCAAAGAGAAAGAGATGCGTGTGCTCGTGGCCAATCACAGCGCACCGCACAGCAGTATTAAAGTACTCCACCTTTGATCAGCTGTTACTAATGTTTGCCATCGTCTCCTCGTCCCCAGGTCACCTTTTAAACATGGTTCTGATGTGCATCATAGAACTGGATGTGTTGTGGTCATTTTACTGCGAGTTCTGAGTTTTGGCTGAACTGTCCGTCTCCTCGCGTCCGTCCAGATGCCCCCGCCCAACCAGACCCCCGCCCCAGACCAGCCCTTCGACCTGTCCATCGGGAGGGAGGAGTCCACCATTCCCCGCCACGGCTCCGAGAAGAACTGGGTCTACCCATCTGAGCAGATGTTCTGGAACGCCATGCTGCGGAAGGGGTCAGTTCTTCAGCCCATGTGTGTTAGCATGTAACATCAGGCTAATGTTGTAGTTGAAGATGGCTGCAAACGACACTACATGAGATGAGGTGGAGAGTGTTTTAGTATCCGTCTGTCCATCACCATCAAAGCTTCAGCCAATCCCGAGCCTGTCTGGACGGTTCACACCACCCTCCACAATAAAAGCCCAGAATCTGCCCATACTGTCCCACTGGCGTTCATGATTGGTCAGCAGTGCACTCTTGTCTGGTTTTACAACTATCGTGTGTGTGTGCGCGCGCGTGCAGGTGGCGCTGGCGTGATGACGATCTTGCTGCTCAGGATATGACCAACATCATTAAGATCCACAACAAGAACAACGAGCAGGCCTGGCAGGAGATCCTGAAGTGGGAGGCCCTTCATGCCGGGTGAGTCACCGACCACCTCAGAAGCTTCTGGTCATCGATCGGCGTCGGCAGCTCATGCTTGGTGCTTCCTGCAGTGAATGTCCATGTGGACCCAGCTTGAAGAGGTTTGGGGGGAAGGCCAAGGAGTACTCCCCGAGGGCTCGCTTCCGCTACTGGATGGGGTGAGTGCCTTCGTGCTGAACCTATCGTTTTTGTTGATTGTTATTATTAGACTCTGTTTACTTGTTTTGGTCGAACGGTGGCAAAAGTCACCGGAGTGGTTCCAGTGTTGAGACACGACTGTGTAAGCAGACACACATGGAAGAGGCCCAGATTGTTGTTCAGTGTCTGACAGCGTTGGTGAAGGAACCTGCTGAGATAAACCAGCATCGAGCTTCAGTGACCATCTCGCTGGAGGTCATGAGACCCGAGTTCTCACAGGAAAGGACTTTAGATACGGTGAACAGCTGGTGTAGTTTACCATCATCCAGAAGATGAGCTATGGGCTCATGTTTGCACATTTCCAAGTGATGGGCCACGCCAGTTGCAGGTGGATGAGGTCACTGCCACTTAGACTACGTTACCAGGATGACGCCAATCAACCAGCAGAGGGCGTCCTCCCGTAGAGAGGGAAGCTAATGCGTTTAGCTGTAAGCTGCTAGCTGTTGTGTTGACCTTTTATCAACCCAGAAACGTAGTTCAACCGGACCCAGAGTGGAAAACACCAGAATTCCCACATCTGAGTTATTTATTGTTCTTTTCATAAGAGTCAACTTAAACCACAAGTGTCTTAATTGTGTGACCGAAGATGAGACAGTCAGAGAAGAGGTTTACTCACCAGGGCCAGTGGAGGCGGCACCGCCCCCTCTGAGTCTGGCTCTGGTGGTTTCTTGTAACCTGTCAGGAGGCCTTCCTCAGCAGCTACATTTCCAGCAGTTACCAGCATGCTGAACTTTAATAATAACTGTAACAGCATATCTGTGATTCCTTTAAAGGGCTCAAAGGTGCCAGAGAACTCAGACTGGGTCCTCACAAAACCCTCATTTGCATGGTTCTGAAAGGCTTCTGAGCACAGCTGAATTAAAACACCTTTTAAATATTTGAGGGTAATACCTTGGCCATGTTGGACGGGAGACTTGGTGGCTAAGTTAAGGTCCTGCAGAGGATGGGTGAGAACCGACCAATGACGGTAAAGACTCGGCTTAGCTAGCGAGGGTTAATACAGTGGCAGAGGTACCAGCAGATGTGAGCTTCCTCAGTCCAGATGTTCTCCCCGAGAACATGATGGAAGCTGCTCAGGTTTGTCTTTTTCTCGCTAAAATTCGAGACACCGACATGTGGCTCCTCCCCCCGCTGCAGCTACGAGCTTCCTTTTGACCGCCACGACTGGATCATCGACCGCTGTGGGAAGGAAGTGCGTTACATCATCGACTACTACGATGGCGAGATCAATAAAGACACCTACCAGTTCTCCATCCTCGACGTGCGGCCCGCCTTCGACTCTTTAGACGCCGTTTGGGATCGCATGAAGGTGGCCTGGTGGCGCTGGACCTCTTAAAGAACTCTTACACACACACACACACACACACACACACACACGTATATATTTAGGTCACTACATGAACTTCAAACACACACAACACCGTGTGAATAATATCTGGTGTTCCTCATACCATCTCTCTGCCAGACGCTGCAGAGAGAAACTGTTAGTGGACTGGTGAAGTTCTGCAGAAGCTCCATCAGATGCTTCACCTACGTTTGCGTTGCGGTTCTCTTGTGTGTGTGTGCGTGTGTGTGTGTGAGCTCGTGGAGGAGCGGCTTCATTGAAGGACACGTTCCTCATGAACAACCAGCTGAGCCTCTGATGATGCTCACCATGTCCTCTTTGCAGGACAGTGAGGTTGTGACACGAAGCCCATCATGGGAAACGTAGGATCTAGTGTAGCTTTGGTTTCAGCTGTTTCACTCAACTTCCTGTAAATACCGATTGAGAAGAAGCTTGAATTTGAGAAACTAATGTACCACAAACCCATATCATGTGTGATTAAAGTATATATACGTAGTATCTATATAAAGTATCTATACGGTCTATCGTCCATTATTAGCAATGATGTGACAATTTCTTCAAAATTATTTTAACAGCAATAATCGACCCTTTCAGTGGGACTAGAGGTGACAGTGAAGATCCAGAATGGAACCCGGGAGCTTGTGGTTATTTTGTAAAACCATCGAATCACCTGAAATTGGTGAGATCTTTGGAAGTCAGCTGGACTCGTTTCACCTCTCGCCCATAAGTCGTCCTCGCTGGAAACCCCAGTGTGAGACGTCGTTACTGCGCTGGTGTAACTTGGACCTCCTGAGACGTTGATGCAGCAGGAACTGACAAAGTGATCTGAACCGGCAGAAGCTCACGTGCTGTTTCTGCCTTTCCTCCCCAAACCTGCTGTCCTCCTGTCCTCATTGTGGAGGTCATCTTTCAGCATCTCCAAGAAGCACATGGGCGTGCCTGTGCTCCTCTCGTCCCCTGTATGCTAGCAGCGTTGCGCTAATGTAGCTGGAGCTGAGCAGCCGGCTGCAGATGCCTGGTAACCCCGCTTCTCTCTAGCTCCGCCTCCAAATCTGTCGTAAACATCAGCACATGCTGACTGAAGAGCAGAACCCCACAGCCGAGCCAGGTAGATGTTTCTAATGGGTTCATTGGTTGTTTATTTCAACTTGTTTTGTGTGGTTTTAAAAATGGCGGGCTGCCACCGCGTTGGCTCGCATGTTTGACCAACCACTGTACACCGTCACTCAGCTGGCGTCACTCCTCCTTGTGGAAGGAAGCTACCTTGAAGAAGGAACTGAATGGTTCCTCTGATAGTTCTTGAAGGGATGAAGGTTCTTCTGGGCGTCTTAACAAGAATCAGTCAAAGTCTGTTGTGTTGGAGATCCTGATACTGTTGAAGCACCATAGCAAGAATAGCAGGTAGGACGTAGGAAGATGGTGACGTCGTCGTGGGCGACGGGTGGTCGGGTGTACTCTGGAGCCTCGACGCGGTGGTTGTATGGATGTGGACCGTGATGGATGCTGGTCCTGCTCCTGAACCCTGTGATGCTCCCTCTCCCCAGACTGGGTGGGTAATTTGCGGCTGCCCCCCCCCCACGGCTTTCCTGTCACCGTCCAATAAAACCTCAGTACTGACTGGTCCACCGATATTCATCTCCAGCATATTTGACATACTGTGTTACTGTAAAAGGACTCTAGAGGGCAGAATTACCCCAAATGAAGCTTTTCTGGTTGGAACTGATCCACCTCCAGACTGAAAGGTTCCTCATTGTCTTCAAACTTGAGGACCTCACAGAACAATGCACCAATCAGCAGACAGGTGAAGACGGCCTCATCAAAGCTCACAACCGCGTCTTCCATCATCGGATGAATCTCATCTGCTTGGATGTATATGTGTATATTGTGCGCCAGTAATCATTTTTATGTTTTATGAATAACTGGATTTCTGAGAAGTTTCTGGTGCTCGACTCAACTGTCAATAAACTCTCAACCAAACGTGTTTCTCTTGGAAACTGTTGCTCATTAACGTGTTATTAACGGCGTCGACCCGCTCAGCCAATGGAGCGCTACATCAGCGCGGATGGCGGATGGCGAGGCCTTCTAGAGGTCTTCTACTGGCCCTGGAGCTGCTTCCTGCTCAGAGGTCTCGGTGAGCTGTTGACTCAGTTGGAATGTAGCAGCAGGGAGAACTTCCATGGATCAGCTCGGTCCAGAGTGCTTTGGCACCACCTGCTGGTTATTGCAGTTATAACTGCACCAATGTATTTATTTTTCAGGTGGCTGGATGTACAGAGACGTCACTTTGATAGCAAAGTGATGCAACAGCTGTTCGAATACATACGTACATACACACACATGCACACACATACACACACACACATACATACACATGCATACACGCATGCATACACACACATACACGCATGCATACACACATACGCATGCATACACACATACACGCATGCATGCATACACACATACGCATGCATGCATACACACACGCATGCATGCATGCATACATACCCGGCGACACGCAGGCATGAACATGGAGCCCACAGACCCAAATAACCTTCCTGGTTGCAATAAAAAAATGGAAGTTAAATCCATGCTTGGTGTCGGTGCCCTTTAAGGCCGGTCAAACATCACCGCTCAGTGTTACACCGGCACGCTGAAGTCCTGCGATGCGTTGGTTGAAGGAAAATTGGCGCTATTGAGAAATATATTTGAAGGTTATTAACAGATTTTGACACGAGGCTGTCGGAGCTAACAAACGGCTAGCAGCAGCAGCGGCTAGCAGCGGCTCACCGCCGGCCTCCTTCCTCCGCCCGCGTCGCTGGTGGTTCATGATGGATATTGAGAACGCTGAGTCAGCAGAGCTGTCAGGTCAAAGCAGGAGATGAAGATCATGCAGCGTACACACACACTTAAATATTATTTGCTGCAAGAGGAAAAAAGCCTGAATCTCATAAAAAGTTGACAGTTTTGTGGTGTTAAACTATGATGACAACTGCAGACAAACGGGGGCGAAAAAACAGAAAAACTGCTTCAGTATTTTTGCAGGTTTTGACAGAAGCTCAAACATCAGCGTAAAAGCTGGAGATCATAACTCATAACTTCAGTGACACACACGCATGGACACACACAAGCTCTGTTGTGGCTCAGCCTAGAGGATGCAGTTTTAAAGCTGGACAGTAGAGGGAGCTGTTTCACTGCAGTCAGCAGTTATTTAAAGGGGAGAGATGTTTAAATGTTCCACTCACAGCAGAGTTCAGTCTGATGATGATTTTGTTTTTTCATTTCATGGCTCATCAGAGTTCACACTGCCCTGACAGTTACATTCTCAGTCTCCTCACTGACCTTCAGGGACGATACGGAAGTCCTGGAAGACCCAGAGCCTGTGAGGTGGAGCCTCCATGGA
>CAAKHG010018677.1:0-16886 GCA_901007715.1 Dactylopterus volitans
TCCCGCCCCCCCCCCCCCCCCACCCAACACACACACACACACACGCACGCAAAGCATCCACACGCGCACACGCGCGCGCGCACACACACCGGGGGGCGGGGGCGGTGCCGGGCGGCTTGATTTAGGACCGCCCCCCCGGACTAAGTTCCGCGGAGGAAGCAGCAGCGGCGGCAGCAACAGCAGCAGCGGAGGAACCGCGGCCGATGTTCCTCCACGCGTGGACGCAGACATGCATTCCGTGGGCAGGTCGTGGCTGCTGCTCGTGGGCTTCGTGCTCTTCTACGTCATCTACCTGCTGTTCGGCGCGCTCGTGTTCTCCAGCATCGAGCGGCCGGTGGAGGAGCGGCTGCGGCAGGACGTGGAGGCGCTGCGGCAGGAGTTCCTGAACCGGAGCTGCGTCAACGCCGCGTCCCTCGACCTCTTTCTGGCCAGAGTCCTGAAGGCCAACAAGTACGGCGTGTCCGTGCTGAGGAACTCCTCCGCCAGCTCCAGCTGGGACTTGGCCTCCTCCATGTTCTTCGCGAACACTCTGGTCACGACCGTCGGTGAGTCAACTAACTTTTCCTACGCGTCCTCGTGAAGACCGAGATGTTGCGCTGATGTCGGTGCGCCAGGCTGGACTTGATCGCCCCCCCCCTTCCGACCTCCCCGCCATCCCGCCACGTGTCGCTGATGCTTGTCTGAAGGTTTCATCGTCCAAAACGAGCCAGAAAACCACCGACCAGGAAAAATCGGTCTCCTCGGTGTTGATACGGATCCAGAACCTGCAGGCACAACTCGGGGCTGAGAGCTCCTGTCGCTCTGCCTCAGTCAGGGTCCACTGCAAGAAGGTGTGACAATGGAGAGCAGAGTTCAGGAGCAAGGACGTGATGATGAGGGTGATGATCCTGCTGATGGTGTGTGAGGGCAGGTTCTCATAGACTAGCTCCAGACCTGGGAGAACATGGACAGAGGTTCTCTCAGCTCAGGTTCCATTGCTGCAGCAGCTTCACTCATCACTGAGGTTAAAGACTGCTGAAGGTCTTCAGATGTTTGAGTTTAGCTTTTAAAATGGCGGCGTCTTGACGTCTCCATGAGCTTCAGGTCTGCTGAGAGAGCGAACCCCACATTCTGCCCAGCGATGGCGTGCTGGTGTTTCCACACTCTCATGCCGGTGATGAAATGTTGCCGCTGATCCTCAGCTCAGTGTTTCCCCTGAAACAGGAAGTGAACTGCTCGTCATGGAGGAAGTGGAGGCGCCGTCGTGACGCCATCGTTGCTTTCAACCAGATTATTTCATCTGATGATTTGCCCCGCATCGACCTGCTGTGCAAAAATGTCAGGATGCAGACGCCACCATCTTGTTCTGGTGATCTGGTCATCCAGAGTCAGTCTCCTCAGAAGCCATCAGGAAGTGGAGTGGTGTTATCTAAGCCCCGCCCACCTCAGTCTCCAGTGATCAGTTTATCATTAAAAACTCATTTTTAGGGTCTGAAACAGCCAGTAACAGTAATAGAAAGTCAGTGTTCCGCGTCCTCTCCACTCTCTCATGTAGGATTCCTAAACAGACGTCTGTAAACGCCTCCACCACTTCCTGGATGTCACTCAGAGCAGCTGCCAGTCAGGAAGCCACGCCCCTTTTAATAGCTTCTAAAAATGAAGAAAAATGAACATGAACAAACATCAGTGTGATTAAAGACTACTTGACATGACAGAAACCATCTTTGAGGAAAAGCTTTATGAAGTTGATATTTTAGTTTGGTCCCGGTGCCGGCCGCTAACACGGAGGCGGTGGGGCTTATCGGCTATACTGCGACCGGCCACCAGGGGGAGACTGGTGAGGAGCTGCTCCGACATCAGTTGAGACCTTGAGTTTGGCAGTTTGGCTGCGGCCATCTTGGGTTGAGTGAAGTGCAAACGCTGCATGCCGAGCGCGTTATTGTCACGTCATGGATGATCACGTGTGCGCAGGCGTCCTTGCCGCTTCATTCTGAGCAGCTGCCATCACATCTAGTTGAAATCTTGAGTTTAGCGTTTTGGCTGCGGCCATCTTTGCTTTTGTTTTTTGACGCCCATAAGAGACCATCAAAGTGGTGACGTACGTGGATCAGCTGTCACAGTGACAGCATGCAGTTTCCACATCTATCAATTCTGATTATTACAAAGTACAAAGAAACACTGCTGACGCACGCACGGAATCCCAAAAAGTGCAAATTCACATGTGAAGCAGAAGACACGTGACCTTTGTGTTCGTTGTGTTTCCTGCAGTGTCACGCGTGTTTCCTCCCTCTATTTCCTCAAAGAGTGTGATTGGTCCAGCTGACATGCCGTGCGGCGTTTCCTGGTACGATGGCCTCAGGAAGTGTTTTGACTGCATCTCCGTCCGCTCAGACAGCTGGGGGCTGTTTTTGCATCACGAGGAGGCTTCTCCCTGCGGGGATGGAAGAAGCTGAGCGCTGGTCCAGAGGAGACGTCGAGTCCCTGAATCCAAACAGAACACTTCTGTCTAAATGAGACTACATGGTGTCGCTGGGCTCAGCAGGTCCTTCAGAGTTGAGCAGCGAGACCTTAGACCAGGAGAAGAATAACCGCCTCTGTGCTGGAAATGAGCCAAACCAGACAGGAAACCGGTTGATAACCTCAGACCATTGCAGCCCGGAGGTGTGGTTGTCCACCAGAGGTGTCAGGCTGACAGATGTCACGGTTTCACGGTTCTTCAGCTGATGCGAGACGCGGTTTTAATGGTGGTAAACATGGCGGCTGCGGAGCGTCGCGCTGGCCGCTCGCCGTCATCGACTTGTCTGTTCAGGTTCTCTGTTCTTCTGTTCTTCTTGCTCGATTGTCCCCACATGATGATGCAGGTGAGCAGAGTTGAGACACGCTGGTCGTCATGGTGGCGCGTTTCCTGTAGGTGTGGGGGGAAACGACTTCAAATCTGGCAAAAAGGTCAACTGGAGGGCAGCCTGATTAGTTTGATGGTTAAAGGTCAAAGGCCATCTTCACAGTGACGTCCAAACATATTTTTGTCCATAGCTCTCAATGTAACATGCTGATTATGACAAACTTGGAGATTCTCCCGATTCTCATGGATGTCTCGGGATCATCTGGTGGAAATTTCTTCCAATTTGGCACAAATATCAAGTAGGGGCCCAAGTATGAGCTGATGAGTTTGGTGGTCAGGTGTCAAAAGTCAAGGTCATAGTAAGATCACCAAGCATGTATCTGGTCATCACTCACCATCGCTGATGATGACATATGTTCAGACAAACGTCTGATGGGATGAAACGATGAAGTGGTGACAGTTTTCTGCTCTTGATACATTTTAATACAATTCATTCAAAGTCTCACTCCGCGTAGATGATGGACAGACATGGATGTCAGCTGCGTCCTGATTGGCTGCTGGAGGATGCGAACACACTCATTCTCGTTTTAATGGCTGGATGTAAAATTGGTGCCAAAATGAGCAGCTTTTCTAGACTGGAAGTCCGCATCTGTTCATCAGCTTCTGAACATCTGCTCATCAAATGATGCTTTGATGGGTTTCTGGTGTCCTTCCATGCATCTTATCTGAGCCAAACCAGACAGGAAACCGGTTGATAACCTCAGACCATTGTAGCCTGGAGAACCGAGAAGCCAGAACTGGAACCCTGGTTGTGGAACATCTCTCCCTCTGGCAGCTTTGACTGACATGAATGAATTGTGCCTTTTATTTTCCTGTTGCCAGTTTTAGTCTCCTGAAATCGCCCTCAGCTGCTGTTTGTCTGTTTTTACTGAGGAAAGTTGGCTGCAGCTCAACTCCGGCAGCCAATCATGTGCATATGTAGTTATTGCTTTGGGAGGCCAGCGGCTCCGCCCATGCAGCCCGCGTTGGCGTCAGACATGCAAATAAACCACATCCGTGTTGCACAGACCAGTGCACAAGCCATGATGGAAATGATCCTGAATTACAGAAACAAAAACCTTTTCTTGCTACTCAGCATTTGCATTTTATTTGCCCTGAATTCTGCCCTCACTGTTCACACTGTAAAGGTCTGTGATCCTCACAAGCTTGAAAAATGTACAGTTCAAAGGGTTTTCACTTGTGTTATGTGGAAGAGGAGGAGGTTTTGTTTTTTTTGTTTTTTACCTGCAGGGCCTTTTAATAATCGGATGAGCATAAATGCAGAGGTGTGTCACCATTGTAATGGTCCTCCCATCTTACTCCATCCCCGACCCCTGCAGGTTATGGTCACACCACCCCTCTGTCCGACACAGGGAAGGCCTTCTCCATCCTCTACGCTCTGATCGGGGTCCCCTTCACCATGCTGGTTCTCACCGCCTGCGTCCAGAGGCTCATGTACCCTCTGGTCCTCGCTCCCGTCGGCCTTCTGCATCGCTTCGGTTTGAGGCCTCGACCAGCCGCCGCCGTCCACTTCCTGTTGCTGCTGGTTCTGGTGGTGCTGTGCTTCTTTATGGCGCCAGCGGCAGTGTTTAGCACAGTGGAGGGGTCCTGGTCGTTCCTGGACGGCGTCTACTTCTGTTTCATCTCGCTGTGCACCATCGGACTGGGGGACTTTGTGCCGGGTACACAGCCGGGCCAGAAGTTCAGGCCGCTGTACCAGATCGCTGTCATGGGTGAGTGCAGCTGTCTTTATTCTCACTGACATCAGCGTTGCAACCCAAAAACTGCATCTTTTGCAGCAACGCAGCATCAGACTGAATCCCAGAATGCAACAGCACTCACATTCGGCTTTTGAGGCTTCATGTTCTCGGGTTGTCTCCTTTGAGTCACCGTGACGTCTCACCAGGAACAAAACGTCTTCATGTTAGCACAAATGTCAACTAAGTCTCAAAGATGAACTGATTAGAGTTTGGTGGTCAGAGGTCAAAGGTCACTGACGTCACAAAACATATGTTTTGTCGTAAGTCTCATGACGACATCATTTTAGACAAATGTCTAGCAGGATGAAATGATGACGTGGTGACATTTTTCGACTCTTTCGAATACATTTTCATACAATTAATTCCAAGTCTCACGCCGTAGATGATGGACATGCGTCGATGTTAGCTACATCCTGATTGGCTGCTGGAGGAACTCGACTGCAGGGTGGTGACTCTTGTTAAAGCTCTGCAGGACAGTGAGTCTTTGGCACTGAACCCACTGACTTTGTTTCGTGGTTTCACATCAGCAACTTTATTTCTGTGTGTGGATCATGATCACAGTGGCAGGCTAGCACACCTCCTCCTCTCGGGCTTGGCAGGATTTGTTTGAGAAGAAGGCGGAGTCTCGCGGTGGCGAGATATTTACACTCGCAGATGTTGACTGAGCTTGAATCAGGGTTTACATTTCAGGTTTGGAGGCAGACCTCATTTTCTAGTCAGTGCTGCTCGATTAGTGCAGAGTCCTGAAATGTATCATGCTCGTGTGAAGAACTCATGACCTTCTTTAGTTTGCAGGACCATCGGAAACTCAAAGACAAACTGTTTAAGTCTGATCTTGTATTGTAAGTTTCAAACAAATCAGTCTGACCTCCATCATCCACACGTTTCCGTTCACACGTCATTCCCAACTGTGGCTTAGAAAAGGGCGCATCTAAAGGTCACTCCTAATTTGCTGGCCACTGAATCCTGTACTTTTTTTTTTTTGGTTAAGCGCATTGACTGAATGGCGTCGGCGCCACAGACGAGTGATGAGTGGAGGGAGGTTTGAAAGCAATGATCAGCTTGGTCAAACTTCTCTAACCCTTGGGCAGACTTTCTGCAAAATCTATCATTTGGAATACGTAGCTGATCTGAGCATCGTGCCATTTCCCAGCCTCTGAACTCAGCTTGTTGCCATGACTCTGTCGGCCCTGACGACAGACTAACAGGCTGGAGGTTGTAGGGGTGGGATTTTGTTGTGTGGTGTGTCAATAAATAGTATTGGACGTCATAAGTTTGGACTTCTTTTCAAGTGAAATTGCATCTTTGTGCAAGATGCAAAAAGGCAGAGTTACAAAAAAGGTCCGTGTCCTGAGGTCCAGGTTCTGCTGACCCTTCAAATGTGAGCGGTACCCAAAGCTGTTTGTGACGTTGTCCTTGAGCTTCGCACTTCAGAGTGTCAATGAGAGAACCACCACCACCGCCTTTATTGACATGATCCAGGAGCTGATCTGTGCAGGTTTCATAACGTTGCTTGAAACACCAGACACACAACGGTGATGCGGGGCTACAGCTGAAGGCTCTGCACACTTGTGTTGTAGTTTTGGTCCCGTGAGGGTCACGCAGAGCTGCTACATGCTTGCAGAACCTCCAGAATGTTATGTGCCACCTCTGTAGTGGCCCGCAGGTCAGAGGTCACACCAACCCTGTAACTCTTTTCTTATCTGCTTGACTCATCTTTGCTCACAAGAAGAGAGGGTTTTTTGTTACATGCGAGGAAGATGACGAAGGAGCATCATGTTGCACAGATCATCTTTTGAATTTAAATTCTTGTGATTTAAAGACACGTGATATTGTACAGGGTGTGCGTGATTGGTTGCTGCAGAGGCTGTTGCTATGGTGATGCTTATGATGGTAATGGTTTGACAGGAGACGAGTCGTCTTCAGACTCGCATTAACATGTGTCCAGTAAGCAATCAGGGGTGTGAGCTGGGGTGGCGGCGCCGGCAGAGAATCCGACTCTTGATTAATGAAACTGCAACTTGATCTCATTGTCAAGCTATTTCATCTTTGTAGAGAATTCAGAGAGGCAAGTAAGATGATCTCTGAAGCATCATTGTGGGAGTTTTGCCTTTTCCAAGCTGGAAGCATCAACAGCAGCAGGCCACCTGTCATATTTCCTAATAAGAGGAAAAACTCGTACTTGGAGGTGACTAAGTTTTTAGGACGTCATCCTTATTGACGTTGTCTTCTCCCTTGTTGTTGAGATGGTTCATGTTCCTCCCGCTTTGCTCTTTCAGAAATGAACCTGAATATCAGGCGTGAGTTGGCTGCATGGGAAAATATCCATTACAGTTAGAACTAGATCGTTTGGTTGGTAATTGTACATGTGATTCCTCCTCATTGTGTCCCAGTGATTCTTTGTTCCTCTTCAGACGGAGGCACTAAAGTCACATGATGGTTATTTTCGTGTTCCTGCTCTGGTTGTCCTGTGTGCTTGTTTGCTCAGTAATCCAATCA
Organism: Dactylopterus volitans; assembly: GCA_901007715.1. Taxonomy (NCBI): domain Eukaryota; kingdom Metazoa; phylum Chordata; class Actinopteri; order Syngnathiformes; family Dactylopteridae; genus Dactylopterus; species Dactylopterus volitans. The sequence goes on from CAAKHG010018677.1 coordinate 7,120, forward strand.
GGACCAGAATGACCTTTTTGTCTCAAAGTAGTCCTGCTGTTGTCTTCTTTTGCTGTAAATATCATACAAAAGGCATCACTGAGGTTCATGAGCTCTGCTTGGTTCAGGACTGGAAAACATCACGGTACAACTCACATTGTGGTTTCTTTACTTTTGTTCAGAACTTTGCAAAACTTTACCAAACAACCCTTGTTCCTAACCCTAATCCTTGCCCCCAAACTCTAATTCTCAGACCCTGACCTCTAAACCCTGAAAACCTAACTTCTGGCCCGACACTGTAGAGGGGACTCGAAGTCATGTCCTTCTTTAACAGTCCTTTGACATCAGTTCAGTCCAGTTTATTTGGGTCATAATTGCATGTATGCAATCATACAATCGAAACTTCTAATAATTTTTATCAACAAAAAATGAGCGTACCAATCATCATCATCCGCAGGTTCTCCCCTCTGAGGACAAATAGGAAGAGCAGATGAGCATCTTTCACTCTTTGTTCTTTTAAACAAACAGCCTCTGAGAACAGCCAGGAACTTGGTGGTTGTGCTCTTTTGTAAAAAAAAAAACTTTCCATGGAGCACTTTTTGGATTTGCCATCTGCAATCAAACAAAAAAACTTTCAAAAAAAGTAGAAACTCTAAAAAACGTCCTTGATGTACGCTGTGAAGCATTTAGGACCCAACACTTAGCCCTGCAAAAGCCCAAACAAAACCCTCAATAACTCCGAAGTAGCTTCATTGATCTGAGCATGTTGACATCTGCCTGTTTGAAGATGAGCTGCTCCTCTGATTCGTCTCTCCACCTTTCTCATTAGTAAGTTATGATCACTTGCGTTCAATTCTGCAGTTAAAGCGGGGTACACCTTACGGGTCCGATTCTACGCCCACTCACAATGTCAGCAAAGGCCCGATTATCGGAAGGCTTTTAAGATTATCGGAGCAGATTCTCCTGAGGTGTGAGGTCTGTTGCGAATGATTTTAGCCTCCCTACTTTTAATTCTTGCGGGGCGGCCCCATCTGAAATCGTAAGAATTAAAGTTGTTCATTATTTTAAAGATGTTCATTATTTACGATGGTAAATCCCGCCATGTGGGGGGACACCAAGGGAAACCAAGCACGTCCTGCATGGATCGTCACGTGGAACAGAACGCTAGCCAATGAAAAGGAAGCGCGCTTATTGAAGGCAAAACAAATGGGCGCGGTAACGGCGAATCAACAAAATCTGATGGAGCACAGAAATGATCTGTGGTAACAACACGAGTGTCATGCAAAACTTACCACAATGGAACGCACGAGGAGACGAGTCGGGCTGTAACATGCAGACGTGCAACCCACCTTCATGCCGTCACCAGGACCGTTTGCATTGTTTTTCCTGCATGAATCTTCCATAAAAATGAGTCCAAAAAACCCATTGGACAATCACCATTTCTTCCTGCTCCTCAGCCGTGTTTGTTCACACTAAAGTCACATTTGACTGCACCAGAGTTCACTTGAGATACTGAGTTTTGAGAATCGCACCGTAATGTGTGGATGAATCTGAGAGTGCGTGGTGAGTGTGTCTCGGTCCCCCGGTTGCACACCACACACACGATACAAGAGCAAAACGGTGAATTTCTGTGGGGTGGGGTCACATTACCAGATTTTAAAAATCTGGTAATGTGTACCCCGCATAAGCCTATGAATACTTCCACTCTATACACCTCTATCTACTGCAGTTGATATGGCTTCTACACATTTCATTACTGCCATTGAGGTGCACCTCTTTGCTCTAAAGCCATACTTATAATTACTTCTTAGAATCCGTTTCTATGAAATTGTCGGGCCTTTCCACATAAAGTCAGTGGGACAGCAGAGCGGTTGGTCTGTAATTGGTGGAAGATGTCTGTCTTCAGTCTGAATGGAGACGCAGCCATTCGTGGTAACGTAAACCTGAGACAGATTAACAATCTCTCAGGTTCTGAAGAGGAGTTACGGTCCGATTGATCTCGCCAGCTTTTATGCTTTTGCCCCTTCAGATGAAAAGCTGTGAGCCAACTGATCCCTCTAAGAGATGAATACAATCATGCGATTTTATCAGGTGGCACAGCACACTGTGGTTGATGTATGTCAATGGTAATTTTGCTATTCCATGACAATGGAAATAAATCAGAAGCTGAAAATCATCATTCTACTGAAGGGAGGATTTGTTCCGTGTTAGTCGTGTGCAGGTGTATATAACAATAGTAATAGAGTGCCAAAGCACTGTGTCATTTCCACCATGTTTTCAGTCTGAATGGAGCCGCTGTCTGACTGGCCTGGAGCCGCGCACATGCTCGTGCTGCGTTCATGGTCGGGCTGCGTTCATGGTCGGGCTGCGTTCATGGTCGGGCTGCGTTCATGGTCGGGCTGCGTTCATGGTCGGGCTGCGTTCATGGTCGGGCTGCGTTCATGGTCGGGCTGCGTTCATGGTCAGGCTGCGTTCATGGACGGATGGATAGATGCGTTTATTGATCCCAAGCCGGGAAATTACGGTGCAGCAGCAGCAAGGCATAGAACACAATATTAAAATAAAATGGCAATATAAACACAAAGTATTGCTATTTACAATATAAAGTATAAGAAAAGAAAAGCAATAAATGTAGATACAACAGATAGGTTATTTATCAACAGTCCTACCTATCGTGCGAATTGGCTGTAAGGTGCAGTGGACTGAAAGTGCATCGTGGTACATTATGAGCCAGTTTAAACCTCAGGCACAGGTCTGATTATATTCATGGTTGCACATACACACCCTCGAGCATCCCTGAAGTTTGAAAAGGGCCTCATAGGAGACGCACCTTGTTCGGACCATTCCATGAGAGTCGGGTAACTACAGTGTATTTTAAGCATCTTTCCTAGCCTCCTGAAGCCTGCAGGAACATCCATGGTCACGCTGACCTGTTTCTGTATCAGGACTCCCCTGCAGCATTTGCTGTACGCTCCAGAGACGAGGCCTCTGTAATCCTTGTTTACTGAGCCAGCCAGCCTACATGTGGGGAGGCCATTGTTCAAGCGCTGAACTCTGCGGTTATGTGGGCCGGCAGAGTCGCAGACATGTGACCGAGGAACCCACATGGCCGTTCTCCAAGGCCAACAAAAGAATCGGAGCAGAAGTAACAAATGTTGAGCAGGTTTTAGTTTTCACCTTTGTCACCCACTTCTGTTCTCATCTTTGGTTGCTGCTTACGTACACTAACTCTCAGCGCCCCCCAGTGGTGCTCACGCCATTGACGACTTCATGTCTGGGGCCAACATCCTCCAAGGGGTGTGACTGTACCTCCGCTTCCTGTCAGCCTCTTTGAGTACATTCTCATTACTTGGGTGTTTGCAGATTTCCTGAAAATATGGCCAATCCTCCGCCACTTCCCATTTGCAATCTGTCTTCCGTTCAGCTCTTGGTCTGTTTTTTTTTCACATGACACCTTGTTGATCGCTCGTCCCTGCGCTGCTGGTTGAAAAGAGCCTGTAGTTTTGGGGTATTTTTATCTCTGAGATTTTCACTGATCTCGCGGGGTCGAACCCTTCTGTGCCACATCGTGGTGAAGTGTCTCCTCACACCCACTAGAGGTCAGTAAAGTGTTGATTTGTAGCTGCTCTCAAATATCTGCAGTCACTCCAGCAGAGTCTGGCAAATGGCGCAGATCAAAGATTTTTTTTCGGTGATAAAGAAGCACTTTTGCTGCTCTTGGATTTGAATACTCATAAGAAAGCTGCATCTGCTTAATTCCGACAGCTGTTATGAATCCTCGGCTTGTGTGGAACAACCTGAACGCCTCTAAGTATCAATGATCACACAGGAGGTTTAACACCTGGGACTCGACACCGAGCAGGTAGACTCGAAAAGGCCTTTTGGATGAAGGTGAAATATCTTCAACAGCCAAGAGACGTCCAGTTGTTTACCTGAACTCTTATGGTCATGGCAACGTTTTAATTCTAAACCGTCTAGTTAATCCTGAAATGTCTGCCTCAGGTTAAAAGGCACATTGAGTTGAATAAATGACCTTTTGTAATTGCAGTCTTTTTTCCCTCCCTCCAGTCTACCTGTTCGTGGGTCTGATGATGATGTACCTTTTGCTACGCACCTTTCACAAGATGGCCGATCTGCATGGCCTGACCACTCTGCTGCAACTGCCGCGCTGTGACGACTCCGACCTAGAGGAGGACCGAGATCCCATCGTGGAGGAGGACCAGCAGCAGGGGGAGCAGGACCACTCTTACCTGTCGGAGAAAGCCGCCAGCAGGCACCTGGAGCCGGGATCACAACCCTCGTACAACTCCATCAACAAAGGCTGAACATTGAGCTCTGCCTCTGGCTACCATTCAGTCTTTAACCAGTCTGAATCCTCGTCTTAGTTTTCACTTGCCACCGTCCTCACGCTGCACTACCAGATGAGGAACGCGGCCCTTGAGAGGACCGCCCAGCGACATCCAAACTTAACCGCTTTACGCACATGTTGGAGGGCCGCCTTCAATAACTAAGGCCGCCCTCCACAAAAACGACCGTCCTCTGGGGCTCCAAAGACGCACGAGTTCTTTTCCTCCTAAATCCACTGGGTGAGAGTGAGGTCACGGCCTCGGACTCTGGTACATGGTGGTGGTTTCTGATGGCTTCTGTCTTTTCCGTCATATCACAGGTTTGGCTTGTCGGTCCAGTTCTCCGGATCAGCTCTTCAAGAACACCTGTTTTGGCTCTGTTTGGATGCACCCAGCACCTTCTCTTAATATTTCACATGTGAACATCACTTTGTCATATTTATAGCCTGAACAGGCCTTTTCTTAAATTGGCAGAATGTTATTTTTACAAGCATGAATGATCACAGCGGCAGTGAACGTTTAAAAATTGGTGCCTTAAACTGACCTGCACATCCAAGTAGTGAGGATGTTAACTTGTGTAATCAGTTTGAAATGTCTTTTAACCAGCTCTAACTGCCTCAGGACACCCTCCTTTGTGCTGCTGCCCCCTGGTATCTGCCTGTGTTACTGTGCTCTGAGCAGCAGCGGGAAGGTTGAAGGGTTTTGGAGGAGGAAGTAATTCAAGCGCAAAGCTGGCCAATCAAGAGCCTTGTTTCACTGATTCAGGGCACCAATTAGCTCAGCGGAGGACAAAAGGTCCAACACTGCAGCAGGTGGCTGGATTCCATCCACTTGAGATGCACTTTCACGTTCACGTCTGCTACGCTGCTGCTTTTACCACCAAAGTTTTAGGCAGATGAAGTCTAATATCCTCATACTGTAAAATAGGTTGTCGATGTTCTGTGCACGTCGCTAGGTATTTAATCATATATCATTTTTTCCTCTGGTTATGTTTGTGGCTTTCCTCCCTCTGTAGATTGAGGCTGTTCATTCCACATGTATTAAAAATAAAGATTTGCATCACCAATCGCACATAATTCTTTGAGCCAATCATTTGGTTTCTGCCTTTTGAGTTTGCTGTCATCCAGTTTATTCTCATTTTCACATTTTAATAAAATCAGTGGGTGACCAGACGTTAGTCATCCTTGTAAAAAAAAACATTTTATTCAGTTTCAACAATTTTACCTCCATGGTGACACATGAATATGCTATTAGTAAACTGTAGAACGTGGTGGATCATTAAATCACTCATCTTGTTTCCAAGATGCCATTTTGAGTGACTTTAATACATCAAGAGGATTGAAATGGACCAAAAGTGACGGCATCATAAATGAAGGTTCCACAGCAACCCTTCCAACTGTCTCCAAACACTGAACCTCTCGCAGGATCCATGAGTTCAGGCAGGACATCAATGATGAACCCTGAATACTTACCATCATAATAAATACATGACCAATGCACATGAACTAAAGTGCAATGATTCAGGCGTTGCCTGTTCAGCCGATGCAGCTGAACAGGCAACTGACATCAGTGGCTGTTCACACTGGACTCCAACGACATCTTTGCCTCTGAACGAAAGCAGAAACCATTTGTGGAGATTTGCACTTTTTCAGCTGATGAAGATACTGGCAGTAAGAGTGAAATACAGGACACTAATGAATGTGGCACCACAGATACAGTAATGTTCTCATCACACAGACACTTTTGATAGTTCTTCAGGGGTAACACATCACAAATATCAATGAGGAGGCGTGGATGATGCCACAGTTGAACGTTTCTGCTACCACGGACCCGTGCATCAATAAATACGAGGTTCACAGAGTTCATCACGGAAGATCCGACACGTTAAAAACTTTGATCTGCACCAGAATCCCCTCTGAGCTCATGTTCACGTCTTCACCTCATACAAATGATCTACATGTGTGATGTTCAGAGCATCATCTGCATCACTGAGCTTCGCTCTGCTGACTGTCTGGACCTTAAACCCCAGATAACTGAAGGTGCCCACAGTCACCACGGGGTTCCTCAGGAGCCACGACGCATCGGACACATCATTCAACTCTCACTGCTTTATGCAGATGACTGCTTACAGTTTCATTCGCCAGCCCTCAGAAGCACCACAGCTGCTCCACATGCCGGCACGCCAGGACTTAAGTCTTCCAGCACATCCTAACTATTCTCTATAGCCCCTGATATATCTGTCCTCAAGTATTTCACATGAAAATATCACAAAATGCATTTAAAACCCGAGTGAGTTTAGGACTCCACCAGGATCTCTATCAGATGCTCCAGCTCCAGTCCTTCTCTGACATGAGTGAGGCCAGGGGTCAGAGATGCTGGTGGAGAGGAGAGAGACGGCGGGCTGAAGGAGGAGAACGAGGGCAGGCACTTCATGTTGTGGCTGAGCGATCGAGAGGATGATGGGGTGGGGCACTGCGGCACAAATCGCAGGAGATCGTCAGCGGCGCTGCCCCTCAGCCCGAGAAATCCCACCTCCCCCTCCAGTAGGGATGTGTCTATGTCCTGGAAAAGATCCTCCATGGTGAAATCACTGAGGTAGCTTGACCTCAAGGTCTCCATGCTGGACTCCCGAGTCCGGCCCTCCTCCTGCTGCTCCAAGAGCCTCCCGGTACATCTGCCTCCCTGCTTTCCCGGCGACATGCCTCCCTCAGGAGGCACCGGCAGGTTCTCTATGGACCTGAGGGTCGTCCGTGACGCTGCCTGTGGGCCTGCATCTACGCTGGAGTCCAGCACAGTAAGGATGGAGGAAATGGCGGCTGAAAGGGAGAAATCGGGGTTGATGGACATTGACGCCCAGTCGTCCTCCTCTTCTTCTTGTGTGGCCTGGTCCGATGCGCCATCATGACGGCTCGTGGAACAATGCGGCACATCCAGAGCCCAGTTATTGGCTGCCGGGAACCAAAACTGACGTTTTGCTGCAGAGACAAGATTCTCCTGATGTTCAGATGATGAACTGCACGGCGGCGGCTCCTCACCGGCACAGGGCGCCCAGGATGCCTCCAGGCTGATCTGCCGCAGCGTGTTGGCGATCAGCACCGAGCGCCACAGGCTGGGCTCGGCCAGCTCCTGCCCTCGCTGATACTTGTTCATGGAAACCGAGAGGACAAACTGGCGCTGGCGCTCCCAGATGAGGCTCCTCCCATCGGAAACGTCCTCGTCCTCAGGTGGGAGTTTACGCTTCTGACCCTTCACCAGCATGTTAGACCTGCAGTTGAGGAAGGACATGGTAGCTTGACTATGGCTAAAAAAACACAGACTGCAGATGTTTTGGAGCTCATCGGTTTCTGTGTTTGTTTCTTTATTTTCACGTATAAAAAAATCTGATGCCTAAATGTGAATAAATAAGAAAAACTATGATGTAGAACTGCCTAAGAGTAAGAATAAGATGATGTTATATTATAGACATATTAACAGTATATATACCACTTAAGTTTAGAGCAGAGTGAAAGATAAAGACATGAAGGCGAAGAACATTTGTCCCACAACGCCTGAATGCGTCTCAGTTGTAGAACGACGCAGTGTCCTTTGATAGGTCAACATTCGGATACGTCATGATGGCAGGAGCCAATAGCTGCTGACGTGGACTCGCTAACGACTACATCGGCATGATCCAGCCACCAATAATCAATCATCAGACACTAAGGTGAGACCGGAAGTTCTGCCGCGTGTTTGAGCGGATGTTAACTATGACGTCACCAGAAGCCGAAACACTAGCGTTCCAGAAGTAATGTCACTGTGTGTCCGGACGTCAGCTTCGTCGGCCGGCGACGCGGGACGTTCGGAATTCATATTTCATGTGCTGAAAAAACATGACCCAACGTGGCTAAAGAGACGAACGCTTCCCGGGAATCCGCGCAGTATCAACCCGGAACCGTCACCGACCTGTAGCTTCGCTCCCGTCGTCTCTCGTCTCCAACTGTAAGTACCGTTGATCAAAGCTTCGATAATTTCCTCTTTTTCGACCGCAAAACACCTTTAAAGTCTCTTCGGATGGACGTGTGTGATGATTTAAGTCCGGTTTAACCCCTTTTAAACCCGATTTACCGGCTAGATGCCACTGGCGCCGCCGCATTCGCGCTAACCGACCGACGGACTCTTCTCCCGCTCGTGATTTGAGTTTGTCGCCGAAACTGTGGTGGGGGCGGGAGGAGCAGCGCACGGCATTATGGGTAGTGGAGTTTCCACGCCACATGCCGTCAGAGTTTGAAGTTGACTGTAAAACCGCCGCAAACACACGCGACGTGATTATTCGACCGATATTACACGCTGCCATTATACATCATATATATATATATCTTTCTATGTCTATATACACTGCCGGTCAAACGTTTTAGAACACCACACTTTTTCCAGTTTTTTACTGAAAATTATTAAGTTTGTTGTGTCATTGCACTCTGAAATGAAAGCATAGAACAAATAAGCAATTTGAGTTGAAAAAGAAATCATGGAATCAATTTAGAGACCAAAATGTACTCTAATCTTTTGACTCATCGAAGTAGCCACCTTTGGCAGACATAACAGCTGAACACATCCGTGGCATTTTTTCTACAATAGAAATCAAATATTCCTCAGAGAGCTCTTCCCAAGTCTGTTGCAGAAGCTCCCATAAATGTGTGGCACTTGTAGGTTGCTTGGCTTTCACACTTCTGTCCAGTTCATCCCAAACCAGCTCGATGGGGTTTAAGCCTGGAGACTGTGCTGGCCACTCCATGTTTTCAAGCTTCCCATCTTGTTCTTATTTCCTGAGGTAGTTTTGGCATAGCGTGGACTTGTGTTTTGGGTCTTTATCTTGCTGTAGGACGAACTTCTGACCAACTAGGCACATACCAGAGGGTACTGCATGGCGCTGCAGAATGCTGTGGTAGCCATTTTGGTTCAGGGTGCCGCTCACTCTGTACAAGTCACCGACCCTGGATCCAGTGAAACAGCCCCAGACCATCACACCTCCTCCTCCATGTTTGCCAGTAATGTCACACACTGTGGAACCATCCTCTCACCTACTCGAGGGCGTACGAAGATCCTGCGTGATGAACTGAAGATTTGAAATTTCGATTCATCAGTCCATAATACCTTCCTCCAGTCTTCAGTAGTCCAATGGCGGTGTTTCGTGGCCCAGGAGAGCCTCTCTGTCTTATTCTGACATCTTAGCAGTGGCTTTCTTGCTGCAACTCGTCCTTTCAAACCTGCAGCTCAAAGTCTTCTCTTCACAGTAGAAACCGAGTCTTGCTTACTATGACCACTATGAAGCTGTTGTCCTGTGAGCCGCCTGTCATGCAAGCTGTTAACTCCCAGAAACTTGTCCTCTGATTCAGTTGTGGTTCTGGGTCTGCCAGACCGTTTCTGAGTGCCTGTTGATGGTGAAGAAAACTGGACTCACTGACA
>CAAKHG010018678.1:4574-31755 GCA_901007715.1 Dactylopterus volitans
GTTTCAGCACAGAACAGTGGTTCTGGTGGTTCACTAATTTTCACCTAAATTTGTCTGTGTATGTGTGTGTGTGTGTGTGTGTGTGTGTGTGCACGTTCTCTTGTTCGGGATGAGAAAGTATTATCTCCCTCCTTTTATGCTTTCGCTTTTTGTGTTTGGTCTGGCCTTGCTTGGCCGTTGGGTGGAAGTTCTCCGCGGCCTCTTTGAGAGATGAGCAGGAAATACGAAATGAGCTTCTGGTTCCTTGCTGCTCTGTCCAGCTCCCTCTGTACGCCCCCCCCCCTCCTCTCTGTATTACTTTTCATTTTCCACAGAGAAATGAAATGTCTGGAATCCACTCCACTTGTGAGGTTGATGACATATTTAAACATGACGCGTTTGTGCTTGTGATTTATTCCCACCATCACATCTCGATCCGTGTGACTAATAAGTGACTGCAGCGCGTCTACCTCCTTTATTTCTTTAGTACCATCCACAACCTTTGTTTGTGGAAACACCAAAAAATGTGTATAGTATCATATCGCTTCGCATTGCATCATATTGTATCATATCATGCCAAACTGCTCATTGGACACAGGGTTTTATTCACTTGAAGCCCGAACCAACAACGACTTTACCTTATGGCAGCTAAGAGTATTGCTTAGCAACGGTGCCTCCTGCATGCACAAGAGGGATTCACAGGACGCTGGAGCGTTTAAGTTTAGTCTGCCGATGTGTCAGTAAAGAGAGAACCATCACTATTTTCACGTTATTTGAAGAGTAAAATGTTTTCACACCAGACCGAGAGAGGGAAGGAAACATATGTGAGGTGAAGAGACTTTTAAATCGACTGTGACGTCCTTCCTGCTTATGAATGATTTCATTAGCATACATGAACGTCAACATTTGCACCATAGCCTGCACGTAATATGGTTGCTGCGCCTTCATAAACGAAATTGAAAGAAAAATATCCAGGATCTGGACGGTGTCACCTTTCACCGGTTATTTAGAACTTTACCCTTTATAAATCCAGGTGTGGCCAGTTTAGAACCTGTTCTCACTTTGAGTAACAATCTGGTCCAAGAGCAGCAGAGACAAAACACAAAAAGAAACAATTGCAAAAAAACAAAACGAAACAAAAATTAACACATTTGCATACTATATGTCAGTATAAAATGACAGCAGTATGGCACACAGCAGTGAGCCGAGTTTGAGCTTTGGTTCCAAATAGAAAGTCGGCCAAAGGAGGTGCAGGCTTTTATGATGGGCAAGTTGATGTAATTGCTAGAGCGTAAGAGAGGCAGAGCTGGCCTTTAAGTTTGTAATATGATGGAATAAAACTGAAACAGTTTTTTTTTGGTGTCCGCAGGGTGGAACAGAGGTTGCAACTCAAAACAAAGCTTCTGCAAATCATGGGAAGCCTGGCAAACGACGATTTCAGGACGTTCAAGTGGTTCCTGAAAAACTTTCAAGAAATCCCAGAGTACAAACTGGAGACGGCAGACAGGGAGGGGACGGTGGACCTCATGGAGTCTCACTACCCCAAGCAGCTGTTGGACATCACCATAGAGGTTCTCCGCAACATCAACAGGAACGATCTGGTGGAGCGTTTATCACAAAATAACATGGGAGGTAAAAACTCTCTCTGATCATCATGTTCGAATACTGGCACATTAATATGTTTTAGTTTTAAAATGTTGACGTTTGCGTCTGGCATTCACACCGGTTAGGGACAGTGATGCAAAATTAGCCGTCAATTTGATACCAAGCAAAACCAGTATTGCCATAGTCTGTATCAGTACTGATACCTTTTAATCAGTAAAACAGTTTATGAAGGCAAATAACAAAAGTATTTCATATATTAATAGTATATTTTACTATTTCAAAGTTTTGATAAATGATCAAAGTCTTAATATTGAAACAGATGCACAAACGTTCTTCTTTCCTTCAATTAGAACAATGGATCATAACCTTACAATCTAAAATCAAAACTTCAACTTGTCCAATACTTAATGACAAAATACTTGCAAAACTAATTATATTACCATCAGCCTAAGCTCTACTTTGTGTTTGACACCAAATTTTTACTTCAAATGATGAACAACAAATATAGATTTGTAAGAGCAAATGCTGGAAAATACGATGCTTCTTGAAGGCGCCATTATTCGAAAAATGAATCGTAAAACTACTGTGAACTTCCAGGATGTAACTGAAATAACATCATAAATGTACTGAGACAGCAAATGGACATTATCACGAGCATAATCTAATGTTCTGAGATCAGAGATTTTGAGACATGTGGATACAAAGTAGAAGACAGAAACCGAAACTGGTCGTCAGTAACTGCCACTTGAATCAATCCTCAAAAGAAATATGAAGTGATGGTTGTATTGATATTTTGGGATTGCTCCCCCCACCCACAGCCTGCACTTCCCTGGGATCGCTGGGATTCTGCTTCAGTGTGGACGGGCAGAAACAAAGACCTCTGGAAATGAACCGCACCATTTTTGTTCCCTTATTAGGCGTTATTAGGCTTAGAAGTGGCCCTCTTAGATAGGCCACACCCCTGACACGTGACCATTTTCCAGAGGAAAATACACATTAGCCTGTATGTGTCTATGAACTGGAATTAGCAGAAACTAGCAGCTGCATTTTAAAGTGAGCTAATATCCAAGTGTGTTCAGCCAGAACTGTGTGTTAGGGTTAGGATTAAGGCGGTTAGGGCTGAGTACTTCCTCCACCACTGGCAGGCGCGATGATGGCCAGGCCCAAGTTCTTATCAGTACCGTTCAGCATTTCTCTGACAGTCCAAAAGCCAGAGACGTCAGTGTCAACATCTAACAACCTGTTCACTTTGTGTTTATCAACAGGGAACCAGAGATAATGTGGCTGCAGTTGGACTCAATTACAGCGCGGAACTTCCCTTCAAGACCACATCATCTTGCATCCATACATTTAATCAAATAAAGTTTTTGCATTCGGGTTTCTCCACCAGGCTGCGTTTTTGTTCCCGTTGTTTCGACGGGTAAAAGATTTGAGTTACAAAGCTGGTGTTCAACTTATTTCAGATCAGATGGATCCTCGCAAATTATTCATGATTTATTTCTAACAGTGTTTCATTGGATAATCTGTTCTGTTCTAATCAGTTTATGGGAAAAAAAAAAAAAGGGTTGAATTGTCCCTCCTTTCAAGTTTTTAATTGAGGTGTGATTAAATGTTATTCATTCGCGTTCACAAGTTTTAGTCTTTTAAACAGAGATGTTACTCTTGTTAACATCCCATTAAAGCCAAATAATTATATTTATGCCGCCTCAAAGGCAGCAGTCAAGGCCGGAGGCATTGCGTTGTTTTTGGGTTCCTCTCTGCATTTATTGTATTTTGTGTTGAAACTTTACTGTAGATATAATAGTAAAGATGCCATGCATTTGAAAAATCGAATCAATGGTTTGTTGTGTTTAGTACAACCAAAGATACTGCATAAAAATGGTAACGCTTATGACAGATACAAATATGTTAATCCAAGTTTTATGACTGGTGCTCCCAAAAGTTTTCATACCAGTATGATGCCAAATGACCAGTGAGAGAGGGACACACAGAGGAAAATAATGTTGTATGTAAATTCCAAAGTATGAATTGATTTGTCTCTTCTTGTCTGGTATTATTCCACATGTACCAATTAAATTTATACATGACAACATTAGTGTACGTTAAAAACATTTTTACAAAGTCCTACAGTTTGCGGTTGTCGTAAATCCCGCCAGTTAAAAGTAACATTGACAAGTTTTCAGAAGTCCGACTGCCACCTTGCTCTGAACGTTGCACAGTGGCGTGCTGCTTGTGGGTGGAGCTGAACCATTTGACCCGCCAAGCCGACATGCTCCCCGCATGTGGGCGGGCTTTGGCGGGTTCAACTCCACCTTCCCACAGACTTCAGCTTTCACGACTTGATTAAGGGAGCAAAATCTGAACAGCGTTCTGACATGTTTTCATGCGTTTAACAATGCAGAGAGGTGGAGAAAGTGAAAAAGAGAGGACGTATTTCTAATGGAAAACAATGGAAAAGTGGATTTTGCGTAAAATGGGACCTTTAAACTGTTAACACGTCTTTTAAACTTCTGTTCCACTCTTGGATATCTAAATGTTTTGTTTTTTTAATTACCACAGTTCAGTTTTTCAGCTGATTTTGGACCATTTCAGAGATTAAAGTGGGTGTGTATTGTGAGCCCCCTTCTGGGGCTACAGTGATCACAGTTTAATGAACTGTGAATGAACTCAAGCCTACGGGTTGCTGTTGAGGAAGCTGAGCATGTCAGCAAGGTTATGAGATGAGACGCCATCGCCGCCTGGTGACCGTCAGTCCAGCAGCGGAAAACAGCAACTCAGAAGGGACCCAGGCTGATAAGTTTACTTTCGAGGCTGCCGAGTCTTCAGGTTTCTCTGTCCCTTAGAATAGTTGGGCCCCCGTCTGGTCACTAAAGTGTACTGAAATTCTTTGCATTTTCTCAAGACGCTGACGACACAACACAGCCTGGTTCATAGGGATGTAGAAAGAGGCAGAAAGAGGCAGTGAACACAAAGAAGAGAGATATAGCTCAATGTGATGAATGCAAAAGACACAACAGGATACAACTTACTCATAAGTTATATTATGATCCATTGATGTTATTATAAGATTGTTTTCCAATTTTCCTCTCAGGGCATCTTACCTTTGACTATTGGAAATGTCATCTGAGTGTGTGACACAATAATCTTTTTATATTTAAATGACAAATGTTCTTCTTTTCCAATATGTAATTTTACTTCCTTGTTAAAAAAATATTTCAATAGCAATAACTAGGGATGGACGCATGAAGAGATTTCCTTGAGTGATCGTTATCAAGCAATTATTGATTCATTATTAACTTTTTATTTTTTTTTATTTTTTTATTTTTTATTTTTTTTGTCCTGTCCGGCATTTAAGGCATACAGAATAGGAGGTCTGGGGCCCTGCAGCTGCCAGACAGGTTTGCTCTGCAAAGGAGGAGTCTGAGATACTCCTCCTGTTGTATTATCTGCATTCCTTTATTGTTATGAAACTTGAAAAAAATAGCGGATTCCGGGCAGGACCTAGTGGGGTCGTGAGGGGGGGAGGGGAGGGGGACACAACAGAAACAACAACAACAACAACAACAACAACAACAACAGCAGCAGTAGTCAGGAGCTCGTGTACGTTATCTGTATTGTACCTCTGATAGACCAGCCTTTATTGTGTGTATATGTGTGTGTGTGTATAGATGTGTGTGTTTGTGTGCGTGAGTGAGTGAGTGAGTGAGTGAGTGAGTGAGTGAGTGAGTGTGCGAGCAAACTAGTGGGTGAGTGGGTGGGCATGTGTCAGGTGTGTGTTTGTCATTGGGAAAGGTTTGGAGTCTAAGTGAGGGGGCGCGACCGCACCACTGCCGCCCCCGATCGGCAGCCAGGCAAGGACCCCGGCAGCCAGAGCACCCTGCAGCCCCCACAGAGCAGGCAGAACCCAAGGCCACAGACCCAGAGGTCACCATGCGGCCCCACCCAAGGAGAGCCAGCAGGGGGCCACCGAGGGCCCCCCATCCCTGGCCAGAGACAGGCACACAGCAGGACAGGAGGGAGAGGAATCCCAGCCCGGCCGGCGTTCCACACTCCCGAGCGCAAGCGAAACCCAAGGCCCCCAAGCCCCACCCACCCGAGGCCCACCCCCACCCCGAACAAGAGGCCCGCCAACCCGGGGAGGCGAGAGCCCCCCCCAGACCCATTATTAACTTTTTATATTGAATAATGCCTATTGTGAAAAAAAAAAACTAAAGAAAGCATGATTTACCTTCAAGAAACGTTTATTCCAAAAATAATTACTATACCAACAAGAACCCTCTTAAACTACGCAGTTTAGCTGTATAACTGTTAAACATATGAGCAAAACCACATCCGGTGTTTGTAAAGGCAGCGAAGACTGAGGCACCAAGACAAAACACCTGACAAATGATCAAAACAGCATGACTGTGCTCGCCGTTACGTAACTGAGCCTCTTTGAGACACAGTCGGGTGGGAAAAAAATCATCAGCAATATCTTAATATTGATACGTTCTTCAAAAAATGTTATATTAAGCAGGCAACCGAAACCCAGCTGATTGTGGTGGGGCTGTTGGCAGCGGTTGGCGGCGCTCAATTCATCTCAATCAAAAAGACTTTCTTTATCCCCCAGGGGACAATTGAAAGGCCCGGTGGAGCGGCAGACATGAAATCAGACACTGCTCCGTTCAACAAAACATAAAAAGCAGCTATTGTCGTGGCTGCATGTAATAATCCATTCACATCTTCTTCACGAGGAGGTTGTCTGCATGCAGAACTGAGGACCACTGGGCTCGTCATCGTCTATGCAGCAGCAGGTGATGGTGGGGTAGTTGCCTGAAAGCTCCTGCTTTAACTCCCTGCAGGGAGTTTCTACAAGCCCGGTGATGGCAGAACGTGATAAGATGGTTCAATTCAATTAATAAGATCTCAAGAACCTTTGACCTGAACAATATATATATGACCCCAGACTAAACTTCTAAACTTTGTTTGCTTGTTTATGGAATCCTACACATTTCGCGACACGCCTTAAGCAGCTGGTGCCCACTTTTAGTCGGGCTCATTGCGACCCCATCTTGTTGTGGCCATGTATTGAAATTCATTGCATTTGCAAACACACTTTGCAACACAATCACAGTGATACTAATGTTAAATTGACCCTAACACCATGTGCCTGAGAAAATTCTTAATGATCAGTTATCAATCATCGATTAATAATGCCCATCCCTAATGATGACAATATCACTTTTTTTTTTGCAAGAGCGTTGCTCAAGACATTTAAAACGTTCTTTATTCATTTACTTAAACAGTAGTCTGACTGTTTAGGTTATTTATTTATGATTTTGGTTCCTGGGAATAACAGTAAGCTCCATTTCATTACAGAGATTATATTTAATTATGTTACAAAGCTTACAGTTTCATCACATGACAGAAAATTCTAGTTTTCCTTTTTGTGATAAATGTTTGGTTAAGTTTGGCTTTATATTTATTATGCACTCAATGGAAAACGTAATTATACTTAAAAAAAAAAAAACCAAGGGTGAAAATGGAATAAATGATGCACTGCCCGCGCACTGCCGCCAGAGGGCGCCGTTTACCTGCGCGGGTAAAGGCGCTCTGCAGGTGCGACTGACTTCTTCTGAAAAAAACAGGAAGCGCATTCAGGCAGAGGAGGAGGAGGAGACACACGAGCGTGACCAGAGACATATATGACGATGATGGCCGCGACAAGCTGAGACTGGCAGGTCGGGTGGGCGGGGCCACAGAGTGAGGGAGACAGGAACCTGTTTCAGTGATTTGGACTCGCCCTTCAGGAATAGAAGGGAAGAAACGCAAAGAGCAGGATGGTTGGATTTTACTTTTACGGCAGGTAAGGCTTGTCTGGTTGGTTTGGATTTTAGCTGTTTGGAATATGAACACTTGTGTTTGGAAAAAAAAAACATCACTTTGGGAGTTGGTTTATTTTCGAAACTTCTTGGGCATCAGTTTGTTCTCACACTCAGGAGCTGTGTGAAATATGAGGTTTGAGATTGGTGTGTGTGTGTGTGTGTGTGTCTGTGTCTGTGTCTGTGTCTGTGTGTTGGGTGGAATGTGTGGCTGGGTGTGTTTAGTTCAGAGACCATTTCAACTTCTCCAGTTTTCAAAAAGTTCATAAATCTTTCCTCGGTTCTTACAAGCACTCATATTGAACCTCAAATGTGCATTTTATGAACCAGTAATGGAGATAAAGCAGAGTTTCTTCCTCATTGGTTTTAACAATGACGAGTGGAAAGGCCAAATATATTTTCTGACAACCAAACACTGCTAGTTTGGAAACTTCCTAACATGACACACGACTTCTCTGCTTTGACTTCAGTTTTCTAGTTTTCTTTTGCTGATCCAGAACAAATACGCGACTTTGTCCTCGTAGCAGCTGAATGTTGACGTTTGTTTCCCGTCTAAGTTCTCAGTTGAGAACCAGAAATTTAACACGTTTCCCACGCCCGTGCCCAGGGGGACATTGTTAATTCACCTGTGTAGATATCGTGGTGTTTTGAAAATAACCAGACTGAAAATTGCAGAACTTGAATGAACATCTTTTTAACTTGGCGTTGTTTGATGAGTTGCACTTATTTTATATTAGAAATGTATCAGTGAAATGTTATCAAGAGACTTAAGAATGAAAATTAAGTTTTAGTGACTTAACAATAGTGTGTGTCACATTGCGAGGCAGTCAGACTCATGGTCGCAATTTCACTCTGAGTCAACTCAAGTCAAGTTTATAGCTTCGAATCATAAATCGCATTGCGTGAGTGGGCTTTGCAATCTGTACGCTAAGCGTGACCCTCAGACCTTTGAACCTTGATGCAATGAGGAAAAATTCCACACAAAAAGACAACAACAACCTTTTTAATAGGGAAAAGAGGAAGAAGCTTCAGGAAGAGCCACAGAGAAGGGATCCTCTCACGGGACTGACAGATGTGACCACCTGACAGATTTACAGAAATCTAAAAGAATCTACAAATAACAATGACAGAACTCCTGGTAGATGAAGATAATTCATAATAAGAGGGTGGATCAAGGACAACAGCTTGAGGTCAAACCATAAAACAACCTGCACCAAACAACTTCCTAGTAAGCATGGTGACCTGGAAGGAGGAGGTGATATAATCCAACTTACAGGGTTTCAGCCTGAAGCATTTGTTTTTTTTTTACCGTTGGCTCCGAAAACAAAAATAACCATGATTCCATCTAGATTTATTTGAATTTTAAGCGAACTCTTGAATTGTTGCAGAAATCAAATGCCGTCAAATGCCCTGTGGTGAACAATTGGGTGATGCAAAGCAGGCAGGTGCCTGTGCCAAAATATGTAACCTGCCTGTAGACAGCAGGAGAAGAAGAGGTACAAAGCAGGGACAAAACATGTGGCACGGGACCTCAAATGAGAGAACCATGACAGAAGTCTTCAGGAGTAGATTGTTTCATTTTGTTATTGTTTCCGTCTAAAATGACTGTGATGTTGTTTTCCCTGATTGAGATGGAGGAATACTTAGGTCTCCTCCTGAGTCCAAAAGTACCTGTTGTTGTTGTTGTTGTTGTCACAAGCAGCCACGTTTTCACTGATTTTGGATAGGTGATCAGTCGTGTGGCGTACATGTCGGCTGGGTCAGTTTATTCCACACAAGTGTTTCCATCAGCTATTTATTGTGTTATCTGTACTTTCACGTTTGCTAAAAACCACCCTCAAGCGAGTATATAATGATGATGACGGGAACGCAGCTACTGACAGCTCTCCCAGAGGTGAGCGCAGACGCTGCTCGTGCCATTGCTATCTAAAATGGTGTGTGTCTCTTCATTTAAAGTAGAATAAATGAAACACTGATGGTTCCTCTACGTGTTTTCACTCCTCCGACTGTTTGAGGTTGAGCTGTGATTGAGAGGATTCAGGTTCATCCAATCACTTGCAGGCATTGTTCTAAACAGTTCCCAAGGTCAACTTCCCAGAGGGTTCTGCGGCACAAACCACCAGACGTGCCAGGTTAGCAGTAATTACCAATTAGCAGCATCGATTTGGTTCAGGAAGAGAACGGTAATTTGTAACAGTAGTTTAAACACAACCTGATCACCTTTATGTCTTTATGTGGAAAATAAAGGAAGGGAAAAATTAGATAAGTCACATTTTGTGAATTATTTTGAATAATTTTTGCAAGAGGTGAAAAAAGAAAGAAGGTAGCCAAGCTTGTTTTTGTGAGATCCATTATCCATTATCATGCGTGGACGCGTTATGACTGACAACAGCACGTAACAATAAAAAAAAAAAAAATTTAATATCTTTGACAGTTTTGTTAAGTTTAAACGTGCATTGATATAGTGTAAAATATCAAATGGATGAATTGAACGAATGTCTGTAATGTGTGTAAAACCACCTGAGTGAATGTGACGTCGCTTTCTCTAGATCTTTAAACAAGGGACAGATTTGAAGTAGTTCAGGCTGCAGTCATTTTCATTTAAGTTGCAAAAATGCTGTTTTTCTCAATAAAAAACATTTTGTCGGATTAAACCAAAAGGAAAAAACAAACAAGTAGAACGTAGCAGAGCTCATGGATGATATGATTCGTGATCACATTCTCACCAGAAACCGAAACATACTTGACACTCACTTATATTTTCAGTAGTGCTACAAAATTTAAAAACAACTTGCAAACAAGACCAACAGATTACTTTAATCTTCACGTCTGTGTTCTCATCTGTTTTCCTGAAATCATCCCTCCTAACGTTGACCCTCTTCTGTGTCGTGTGACCATCAAATGGGTTAATTCGAACTGCGTTTTGAACTGTGTTTCTGACCTATTTTTTTTATTTGGTTCTGCCAGTGGATGCCACTCCTACAGTCCCATAATACATCTCGGCTGCTATGGAGACGTCGGAGCAAAGGCTTAAATTTGTGAACAAATGCAATGTAATAATTGTAACTGAATCTGATTTGAAATTGACATAACTGAATCTGGAGGTTGGAAAATCAGTAGTTTTAATCTTTAGCATCACAACGGGTCTATGGGTCTATGTGACTGGATGGTTGTTTTTTTTTAGTTGCCATCAGCTCTTATGTGTCCAGGGCTGTATAGCATTGCCTTTTTTTTTTAATCAAAGAAACAATGTTTTCTAACACAGTTGCTCATCTTTACTTAAACTGGTTGAAATAGAGTTTCATGTTGATCAGAAAGGTCTGGAAAGGTCATTGAAGAGCTTGTTGTGGTCCTTCAGAAGGTTGCAAACACCCCAAACAAGCTTCTGAAGTCAGTGAACAGACTTTTGGTCCCCTGAGAAGACGATTAAGTCAGCTGCAGACAACCTGGAGGAGACTGTTAGGTCGACGAGAGGAGGGTAGAAGACCTTGAAATAATAAAGGAGGGCCTTGAAAATGTAGGAAATATTAAGCAAGTTCCAGCAGGCTTTGAACCTAAGGAGGTTTTGGGGATCCTTGAAGAGCCAACAGTCCTCAAGAATATCCCGGGATCCTTCAGACAAAAAACTGCTCACGATACTGTTGCTACGGATACCTGAAGTTCGACTCTTGACCTGAACTTTTTGAGGTGGACAGGAGTGCTTTTAACAGGCAGCAGCCAGCCAATCCTAGAGAAGGATTTCTGTGTAATTGATGTGTGTAAATGTGTGTTTATGCAGATAAACTGTGCTCACTTTGGTTTCCAGGCTTCAGGAGGCAAAGTCAGCTGACAGCTTTATGATTTAAACGCAGTTATTTCTGACACACTTCTTACTGTAACCACACCCGCTTCGTACAGAGGCTGAAGGTCGGATCCACAGCTGCTCGAGCAGTCATTGGTTGTCGGGTTAGTGATGTCACGTGAAACATGGCCAATGGGGAGTTTGGCACACGAGCCGCTCAGCCTCTAAACTCTGTTTTCATTTGACAATCCGACTCTCCTTTAAATTCCTTGTTGTCTGTGACTGGTTGAGAGGCGTGTCCTGCCCCAGCCACTTGAGCTCAGTTCGATGATTGACAGCTTGCTCTGTTTATTTTTTCACACACTGTGGTTTGTGTGTGTGTGTGTGCGTGTGTGTGTTGTGTGTGTGTGTGTTTTACATTCCAGCCTGTGGGGAGGGTGTGGCTGAAAGACAGAGACAAACAGAGAGAGAGAGAGAGAGAGAGGGAGAGAGGGAGAGGGAAAGAGGAGGGGGTTTGGCTACATTCCAACATTTCAAAGTCTCACACACCTGAATCACACCTGGCTGAAGTGTGTTTGTGTGTGAAGAAGCTCGGTGGTTTCAGTTAAAAAGGCAGCAGATTAAAAACCAAACGCTGTTAATCGTAAAGTTATTCGATGCTGATGTGAACATCAAAAGTGGTCACAAGCAGATCGATACATAAATATATGTGAAAGTGTTGAAGCTGTGCAGTTAACAGTCTGCAGGGTTTTGGTCCATGGAGGCCTGCTTAGGAGAGTCTACCTGGATCAGCGGAATGTTTTTTTTACGAGTTGGTGGTGGAGGGTTTATCTAAAGGTACGTTGCCCACGATGTGCTGATGGGGAAAGAACTTTAAAGGTCTTAACACATCGGAGGCGCAGTGACTGAAGCACCTTTTCAGACTGTCTAAAAACCTGCAAAAACATGCCAAGACGCGGCCTTTGTCTTCACTGTGAAAGGGCGCCATCAGCGTTCACTCCCAGGCCACATGACCCTGCAGTAGTCGCATGTAATCCGCTCCACCTCCGATCATCGCTGATGTAGACATGACACCGGCGGAATTGGCCTGATGGTGTCCGTCGCCCATCTGAGGCTCAAACTCCATCCGTCTGGCTCAGTCAGCGCTTGAACACTGGTCAGTCCATGCTGGGTTTGAAAGAAAGACTGAGGTATAAGATATAGAAAAATAGTTTTTTACCGCGTGTCACTGGCATCCATGCCGCCCTCTGCTGTTTACTGCCCTGTTTTCCGGTGTGCCTGTGACATCACCAACGTGATGTCATCGAACATGACGCACCAGAAGAAGAAACAAAGAAAGGCAACCTCATCTGTCATCAGTGAGATCCTGGGCTGCCGGTAATGTGAAAGGAGAAACTCGCATATTTTCAGTGGATTTACCTGCGTTGAAAAAAACCAGCACATGTATGATGATGTTGACGGTGTAAAAAGGTTATTAATGACACGAAAAATGGCGGCAAGCGTCCTGTTCCAAAACTATTCCTGCCAGCAACAAAGCGGGAATGCCCAATTAGTTTGTATCAACTCAGACTTCAGATGAAAATCTGGATTCAACATCATCCAGTGATGATGATCCGGTCATCCTCCTCACTGAAAACAGAGAGAGCCTTTGGCTTTGGCATTTTGGCATTTTACAATTCAGAGAAAGAGACGGAGAGTTCTCCTGCCTCATTCAGGAGCCGAGCTTTCACCATGCACAATTCTGGATACGTTGGATGTCGGTGGGGCAGTTTGAGGTTCCTCTGAGGGTGAGAGGGCCGCAGTGTCTGACTGCAACTTTGGTCATGCGTAGGTGTCATGTGACCTCCATCTTGCACAACATGATTTGTTGATGTGTTTAGTCATGGTGTGGAAGCCGTGAAAAATGATCATGTTCTGTGTACAGTTTCTGTGTAAAGTGTGCAGTTAAAAAAAAAAAAAATATTAATGCTCACACTCGCTGCAAGGAAAAATGCCCCCCCAATGTAAAGATGCTAACTAAAATGTCTAATACTTAAAGAACTTAGTTCGAGGACAGGGATACTTTTATGATATCTACACAGTTTCCTGATGCACTGATCAAACATTGTTGATGCATGTATCGCCACATGGGTTGTGATAATGCTCATCTCCCAAAACAGTCGTGTTTTAAGCTCTTCTGAGCAGATTTACTGAGTGATGGAGCATTTAAGACTATTGTTCCTTTACAAAGACAGGAAATACACACACATACACACACACGTGCTTCGTTCCTCCATCTTTATGAGGACATTCGACATCATACACCCCCACGTCGCCTTAAACTGAACCTAAACTCAGCTCTCACTTGAACCTTTGGCCCAAATCTTAAGTTTCAAACTGCCTTGACGGGCGTCTCAGACATTTGCCATCTCTAGATGTCATTGATGGTGTAAAAGTCACACTAGTGAGGTGGTGAGCAATCGAGCTGCTTTGTTTGAGTAGAATGAAGTTTTCACAAGAGGAGCTGTCTGTGTATGGCAGCGAAGGGTGGAGTCTATATGCAGTCCAGTGGGCGTGGCTTACAGCATACGGGAAGCAGACATTTCCCTCTATAAACAGAATAGGCCAGAGATTGACCTCCTGCTATTGTCTCTCTCTTTCTCTCTCTCTCTCTGTGTGTGGGTGTGTGTGTGCATGTGCGTGTTTGTGTGTGTGTGTGTGTGTGTATGTGAAGGGACACTTCTAAATATCACTTAAGTCATTTTGATTTCACCAATTTGCATGTCATATTGATCCAGCAGGTAGATTTGCTACGTAAACAACGAAACATGAGGTCCAACTTGTCTGTAATAATAAAAATGTTTCACAATGTGCATGCAAATGAGTATGTCTGTTGACCGATTACCGACTCCATTGATTGTTACTGGACAAAGAAAAGCATACATCTCAGTCTCTCAGTTGAAGGGGACGCATGAAAACTGAAATTGATGAAACTGACCCGGACTTCTTGGTTTTGAAGAATGTTTTGAAATAGTTGCTGGTGGAAGTGAATGTTATCATGAATTTACCTGGTCAGACTTATATTGCGGGTGAATCACTGGCTTGTGGTCACATCAGTAATCACTCCAAATCAAAGGCTGCTCAGCAGCCGCAGGGAAAGTTGGTCGTTTGACTTGTCCTGACACGAAGAAGCAGAAAAACATCACCCTCATTCCTCCCTCTTTCTGCCAGCTTATGTCTACAAGGAGTCGCCTTTATCGCAGCAACATTCAGAGTTACAGGAGTTAAAAACCAAATCATTTCATTCTGCCTGTCATTGAGATCTTCTCATATGCCACTTTAGGACTCTGATCAAGTAATTTAAAAACACACACTATGAAAAATAACCGTGTGATTAAATCTTCATCCTGTGTCTTTAAGGGGGCTGATGATCAGCTTTGACCTCTGACACATCACCTGCACATTGACCTGCCCATCTACCTGAGGGGTTGGGCCTGAGGAGCCCAGGGTCGTCACCATGGCGACTACCTCATCCCTGCTTGGCAAAGGTGAGTTCTAAAGTTACACTAGTTTCAACCTGTTTGAAACTATGTTTTTGGGTAAGTCCGTTCCATTTTTTTTGAAGGCGATATCTCAGCAACTGATGGAGGGAAAGTCAAATTTCAACCGGAGCTCAAGAATGAACTGATTAGATTTTGGTGGTCAGAAGGTCAAAGATCAAAATCACATGACCTGATAAAACACATTGTTGGCCATGACCCTCAATGTTATATGCTGATAATGGCAAACTTCCACACAAATGTCGAAATGGATAAAATAATATGACGTGACATAACGACTTTTCTGAGATTCATTGTTTTGTTGCCAGGCTGGCATCAATATCAGTTTGTGGTCATGGATGAACACATTAGTGTTTGGTGGTCAAAGGTCAAGGCCATTATGGCATCCAAAACATGCGTTTGGGCATAAGCTAAATAATTATGACAACATTTCGACATGTCTAATCGCATGAAATGATGACGTGATGATATTTAACATGTCTAATAGGATGAAATGGTGAAGTGATGATATTTTTCTACTCTTCATACATTTAATATAATTCATTCCAAGTCTTCACTCCATACTGTATGTTAATATGGGCAGACATGGTTGTTAACTGCCAATTGGATGGTTGGTGGTGTAATACAATATAACAACAGTTTTTATCCTGGAGCTAGCACAGTTAATACTCTAATTGTAGCAGCAACACTAATTGTAATGATAGAATTAGCAGTTATTCCCATGTTACCCTTCTTGCTTAAAACCCACAAACTCAGAGGGATTTCACTCCGTATATAACTGAACTTTATCAAGTTCCTGTTTTTCCTGATCTTGCCTTCAGACCTCTGAATGACCATGTGTTTGGCCTCAATCAAATTCCACCATGTCTACAATAGGCACACGTAGTTAGTGACATTAGCAGTGCTATGACAAGCACTTTCATTAACACGAGAGCTCTTGTACCCTGATCATCATCATTATCTGCCTGTGTGATTCTGGTCCGATAGGTCTGGGTTTGGTCTTGGTGGAGTTTAAGTATGAGTACCAGGGTCGGGACGGGGCCATGGTCTCTATTAAACCCAATGAGCGATACGTCCTGCTGGCCAAGACCAATGACCACTGGTGGCAGGTCCGCAGCGACCTAAACTCCAAGCCCTTCTACATTCCCGCCAAGTACGTCAAGGAGCTGCCGGCAGACTTCCCTTCACCTCTGGATTTTGCTGAGCCACCCCCTTCTGAACCGGTGCCAGTTCCTGTGGTGGCACCGGTACCAGTCCCTGTCCCCATTCCAAAGACTCTGGAGGAACCCAGTGCGACCAGACCCAAACCGGGTGATGAGGTGACGATCAGGCTTAGATCTGATAACCCCACTGGGTACCGCAAGACTGAGAACCGCATGTCGACTTTTGGTGTCCCACTGGACTTCCATGACCCCACACTGCTGGTTGCGCCAACACAGAGGCATCCCAGCAACCCTCATGGTGCCCCTGCAGAGACAGGAACCACAGCAATCAGTGGGACTACAAACATGGCAGATGATGCTCTAAGCAAAAAGCAGCCCCACCTGTCTGGATTTTTGGATGACCAAAGGGATTCTGGGAAACCTCGGGTTCCTAGTTTCAGCCCAGCTGATCCCCTCATCATGTCTCGGCCCCAGGCTCAACCAATCCCAGTGGAGACGCCGACAGTTCCTGTGGTACCCGCCGACCTCCACAGCATGCCCTCTGCATTGACAGGTTGTCAGGACAACCAGAAGACCCCACTAGAGCCAGATGAAGAGGAGGAGGAGGATGTGGTGGCGGTGGATGAGGAGTCCAGTGAGCCAGAGAGTGACAGCAAGGACGAAGAGGATCCACCAAAAGATGAAGACTCCAACCACATCTACGAGTCTATCCAAGACCTGAACCTGGACCTGGAGGCTCTGACTGGAGGAGGAGTGAATCCTGGAGCACCACCCGAGTCTTTGCCTGCCCCTCTCCTCTCAGAGGTAAGACACCTCACACCATCATTTATTTCATATTTCTGTTTTAGTGGCCTTTAAATAATTCTTCCTGTAAGCCCACAGTCCACCGTGTTAAACATTCTTGTGTCTTTAATGAAAGTGGGACATTGATGCATCTGTGGTTCGTTCATGTGTCTGAGATTAGTAATTGCAGTGCTTCACCTATTTATGGATTTTTATTTGATTTAGTTAAATTTCATTTATAATCTATCTTTTAACATCAGTTCTATTTGTTTTTATTCTTTAATTTTGTATTTTTATTTTGTGTTATTTTGGTGTTTAGCGATAACAACAAAATTTCATTTTTTATTTTCTATTACATACATCATTATTGTATGTGATGTGTATGTGTGTATATGTGGTTTATACTCAAATATTGTATTATATTTATGTTATTCAATTTCAGTTTGATTTGTTTACTTGGTTCTGTTATTGATTTTAAAAGTTTTTCTAATACAGTAAACAGCTGAATGAAGAGCATTAGCTCATCAACATGCTGTCAAGGTGAGGAGTAGCTCCGACCTCTGACCTCGCTTAAATATTGTCAGTATGCCATTGATGATTATTCCTCATATTTCTTTTTAACTCGGTGGAGACGGTCTGTGTCTGTCTGCTGATGTCAGCAGGATGTGATGAATTCAGCAGGATGTGTTCAGGGTTGGACAGGAAACTGTCTAAGGACAATATTGCAGTGCCACCTGCAGGACAAAATAGGAAACACTCACAGAGTAACGTGACACCTGTGTGTGTGTGTGTGTGTGTGTGTGTGTGTGTGTGTGTGTGTGTGTGTGTGTGTGTGTGTGTGTGTGTGTGTGTGTGTGTGTGTGTGTGTGTGTGTGTGTGTGTCGGCAGGGCCTCATCTCAGAACTGGTCTATCTGGTTGGTAATGTGACTGAATCCTTCAAGTCAGCTGCTGTAAAAAAGCATGACTTTCAAAAGTCAACAAAGTTATTTTGTTGAAAAAGGTGCTTGCTGCTGGAAATCTGAAGTGTGTGAAGATTTTTTTTCCGATGAATATGTCATACAGTTGTGACAGGTGATGTAACACAGTGGTGGAAAATGACATTGTACATTGTATGACATCATACAGTCTAGCAAAGCATGGTTGCCATGGTGATGGGACTATCACAGTGAAAAAGGTCAAACCAGTCATTTCAGTTGCAATTTTTTTGTAGAAAAGGCTTAATATTGTAAAAAGTTTAATAGTAAGTGTCCTCCAAAAGCTTGTTTCAAATGATGGTTTCTGTGGTTTTAAATATACAGATGTAGTTATCCAGCGAATCACACTTTATTACTCCAAAGTGAAGTCCAGGGGTGCAGGTAGGGGGTGGGGCTACAGCGCGCCAGGGAAGTGGTTTGCCAGGGGAGGGGCTATATGTTAGAGGGGGCAGGGGCTGCCCTCTGAAACAAGAGCTACTACAGCCTGACACTGTGGAACAGCTTCAGTTTCAGTCGTGTCAGACACAGACATGTTTTACTGACTGACTGACTGACTGACTGACTGACATTTGCTGGAATTTTAAGCAGGAGAGACTTTGACAATGCAGCAGAGAGAAGCATTATGGGTAAGACCAGACAGTCGTGTCGGCTGGTTTAAGCTGCTTTCAGGTGTTTATTGTCCATTACAAGCGTATTACTCTGCAGCTCCATTGTCACAGAAGCAGAAACTGGAGGAGGTTTGAACTATTCAGTTTATTTTAGTGCGTGGTGTACTTTTAAAGTCTGTGGCTTTGCCGTATCAATAAAATCATCTTTAGAATTATCCAGGTACTTCATTTTCTCATCACTCAAGGCATATAACTGTAAAGCTGTGCAGGTTGCAGACTGACTTGTTCAAGTTAATGTGAGACTAAAGTGGGTCGCTGTTAATGCAACCTCTGACTTCTCGGCTGTTAAACATTCACGCCTGTTGAATCCAACTGTCCCGTGCTGTTGCTGCGCTGCCGCTGACTCTCATCCTCGTCACCGGCGACATTTAGAGACAGTGGGGTTCATTTTGGTTGGTCCTCTCATTCTGAACCTCTTTCAAATGGCAGTTTGAGGGCTCGGGCTTGGTTTTAAAAGTTCAAATTAGAACTGCAATTTGGTTCATGAAAAAACAAAACTCCAAGGCACTCTCTTTTAAGCAATTAAAATGCAATTTGTTTAGCATGGCATTGTAATATTAAACTTTTAAAAACGTCTGTTTCAGCATTAAGCCCTCCTTTTTCTGTCTTTTTTTTTTGTTTTGACTCCGACGAAGGCTTGATGCTGAAATGCAGCAGTGCTTTCAAACTATTTCCTTTTTTGAACATACAGTAACATACCAGGGTACGTACAGTCACATCGTATGCAAACACACAGACACAGGAACACACACACATATATATATATATATATATAAAAGAGGAAAAGGGGTGTTCCAGTACCCATTCAGAGGTTTCTAAAGGTTTAACTTGACCATGCCATGCCAATCAAAGTGCTGGAATTGTTTAAGAGTGCAATGGAATTTTCACCAACTCTTGACATGCCAACCAGACATTTTTTTTTGGGCTTTAGAATCAATTTAAGGTTAGGGGCAGATGTCCTCAGAAAGATAGTTGTAGCAGCCTGTGTGTGTGTGTGTGTGTGTGTGTTTATAAGACGAGGGAGGGGTTCTTCCTGCTGGACAGCCACTCACCTCCCACTGAGGCGCTTGAGCTGTGATTGTGAAGATTTCTGCTTTTCAGATAAAGTGAAACTATGAAAACTGGCAGCAGTATTTTGTGTTTGTCAATGCATCAGCCTGCTCTCCTTTTTCAATGCTGTGTTATCATGATGACTTCATCAGTGCAACAGCGATAGTTGGCAGGACAAATCAGGCTCATGTGAATTGGAATATTATGCTTTCAGCGGCAAACAAGAAGCAATTTAAATCGATGATTATAGGATTTGGGTTTCTTTTTGGTGTCACTGATGATTATGAACCGAAGTGTGATCAAATGAGAGGATGACGAGGGGCGAGGGAGGAGAATATCTACCTTTGACAAAGAATGGGGATGATGTTTATGACGTCACTTACGAGATAACGATGGCGGCTCCACTGTATGTTTGTGCTGTGTTTGTATGAGCCGGGTGGTCGGGGTAAGCGGTTCATGTGCCGCGTGTGCTGGCTCCGGCGCTTGCAGACTCGGCCTGCTCTGCGCCCCACACGTGTACACAATGGTGCGGAGGCAGCGACTGATGCACAGTTTTTGTTCTCGCTCTCTTTCTCTGCAGGACGTTGGCTCGCTCAGCCTCGACTCGCCCATCTATGCCAACGTCTCCAGTCTGAAGAAAAGCTCCCTCGCTCCCACCCCTGGCCCCGCCCTCCTGCCTCCATTAACTACGGACACCACATTAGGTGACACCCCGTCCTCATCAGACTCTTCCCCGTCCAGTCTGTTAAGCCCCGCCTCCCCCCTCAGCCCGCAAGATGGGTGGCAGGTCAGTGACCCTTAACTTCTTATCACTGCATATTCTCATAATTTTATCAAACTTCATGAAATTGAGGTGGAAGATTTTCATGTGAGTAAATAAAGGAGTCTGAGAAGAAGAAAAAAATGAGCCCGTGTGTGTAAATGACATTGCAGCGCAGTTCTCTAGTACTGATATTTTGTGTGTGATATTTGTATGATGACAAATTAACTTCTGTTTACTCGGAATTCTCCCCAAGCTCTTTCACAATGCTCTCACATTAAATTTTAATCGAATGTAATTGGAGCTCTTTCGGTTTGTTCCACTGAGATCGGATAAACAGGTGAGGGGTTGATGCCTTGCTCAGTGACACCTGAACATTTAAAATGACTGAACTCCAGTTACATCATCATTTTCAGACTGAACTCTGGTTAAGTGCCATAAAGTTTGATTTTATTTTTTGCAAAAAGAATTGACAACAATAAACAAAGCAGAATAGATTTATCAATGAAAAGGACTGGAAATATAAAACTGTACATGTGTTTAGAATGATATGATTCATTTATTTCTTAAAATACATCTGACATTTTTAAAACTAAAACTTTAAAAATAAAAGAAATTCGTTTAAGCAGAAAGCCTCAAGTAACAAGTTGCCAAGATTCTTTAATTCAGTATGGATGGGTGACATGACTGAAGGAATGACTGTAAACAAGATGTAAATTAAAGTCTCACTTGGACTCGGATTGATGAAAGGTACGCCCTGGGGCAGGTTGTCATGGTGATTGACACGTCCCCACCATGACAACCTGCCTGTGCCAAGTCTGCACTCCTCTCTAGCTCCACGCTCTTGTCCAAATATGGTCACCGTCAGTTTAAAAAAACAAAACTAAGATGACAATGGTCAAAATAACTAACTTTAGTCTGAAACTGATGAATGGCATCACAGCGGCACGATTTTACACAGTCCAGTTTAAAACATGTGATCAGTTGTTCACATCACTATGGAAAAAACTACCATTTCTGTTCCTTCTGCAGGTCCACACTGACCAGGATAGCGGGAAGGTGTTTTATTACCATCCTTTAACCAGACAGACCACCTGGTCCAACCCCCAAAGCCCCCCCCCACCCACTGCCTGTGACATGGACCAGTCCAGGGGGAGGGAGGAGGGTCAGCGCCTCTCTCCCACCTCCTCTCAGGTACAAACACTCGGTGATTGTGTTTCATCTCTGGACTGAAATCATATTGGTGTTTGGAAACGCTTCTGAAAAGATAAAGCCTCAATTTTTGTCTGAAATTCAGTTTGTAGTTATTATTTTTCATTTATTTGTTGCATTTAGGGCCAAAGCATAAAAGCCCTTTTTATAGTTGCAAGGACTGTATTACAACTAATGATTAGGGCCCGAGCAGCAGCTGCAGCAACAGGACCCGATTGGAACTCTTAGAATTATTTTTTTTCATTATTGCTATTATCATTATTGTTACGTTATTATTCCAAAAGGATCACATTTTTTTAGGGCCTAAGCACGATCAATGGCGCATGAAATGTGGCGCGTTCACCAGTCGTAGCGCCCCCCTACAATAATTCAATGAAATACTGTAGCGTCGCCAGTACTTTCAACTATATGTATGAAAATTGGTTGGCACATTGGTAGGCATGTCCAGATGTACAAAAAAATTGTCTCACAGAGCCATACTCCGCGCCCAACAAGAAGTTGGCCGTTTTGAATTGAATGTGACGCTTTTTTTTTTTTCGTTTTCAGGGTTTGTATTTGAACAAACTCCTCTTAGTGGGTTAATCAGGTTCACTTAAAATTTGCACATCTTATACGAAAGACCTGGAGGATGAAAAGTTAATCATGCAACAGGACGGCGTTTTTTTGAGTTGGTGAAGATCCTTCCGTCTGCATGAAACTTGGCTTGAAATCCTTTGTTTGGGTGTTGCAAAATGGTTCGAGTCCCCCCCTACAAAATTTCCGCGAAGCAGCATTTGTGCTTTGTTTCACATACAGTTTTAAAATTAGCAGTGAATAACAAAAATACCACCATTGCCACTTGCTCGGGCCTGCTCAGAGTGCAAGGGCTTGTTCAATGCTGCTTACAGCTATAATTATTTATTGATCTTCATTGTATTTTTTATACATTAATTGATTGATTGATTTATTGAATCAATATGAAATCTCGTTCACCAGAGCAATGCTTTTATCGTCAAATCAGCTTTCTTACCATAATGCCTAGTGTATACTTGCATCAAAACAGCCTGCTGATTTTACTGTGTTTTCTTAATGGAAACTGTTTTGTCATTTTTTAAAATCACAACAATGGGATTTTAAAGACATTTCAGACTGGGCTGAAGCAGCTCTGGCACGCTGGCAATCCTACATTCGAGCTCTTGCCCTTTGGTTTCAAATGTGGAAAAACACCCTTGTTTGTGAGCAATTTTATGTTTTTTTATACAGGTGATACAAATTGGCAAATGTTTTAAAATTTCAGTCATCCCCCTTCGACCATGAAAGATATTTTTGGATTCTAAAATGAAGGAAGAGCCACTGAGCCATGTTCAGCTGGAAGTGTTGAAGTGGATGACCTGAGACAACAAGGGGCAGTGCACTTCAGCATCTCTGCAAATGGCCATTAGCTTTCCTCTCGAGTATTTCCTCCTGTGAGACACATTTACCTGAAAAAGAATATAGAATTCAAATAGAAAAGAGAAGAAAACACATTCAAATTAAAATATGAAGTAGGTGTGAGTCATACACCTTAGTTTAAAATACTGATAGAACTGGATAGTTAAAAACATGTTTGCAGTGCTCCAGTCCTGCATCTGAACACTGAAACATACTTACAGATGCAGAGTAAAAATAAAATCTTTTATTCAAATAAGAAAATGTAGGTATTGGTGTGCCGTCTGTGTCTCCTCACTTTGTGACTATTTTCAAGTGCTAAATTTCTTTCTATTATCTCTGCTTGTGTACTGTAGCATTAAGTAGTCATGTTCATATTTTATGTAAAATTCTGGTTTGTCTTGTTCTTGTGAGGCTTTTATTCCCCTATTTTCATCCATAAAGTCTATTTGAGCTTAAAGAAACTTTACCAATGACATCATGTTCTGACAAATGAGAATATCAGTAAACATATTAGATAATAATTACACTCATTAATCAGCTGTTCCCATGGAAACTGACATCTTGGTCCTTCCTGTCAGAGGTCGTGTGTTTGGGAGCAGCTGGTGGATGAAGCCTCAGGGAGAGTCTACTACTACAACCCCATGTCAGGTGCCACATCCTGGGTTGTACCAGAGTCACTGTCTCCCTGCTCCCCGCCTGGATCTACACTCACCAAGAGGCCCGGTGACGGCCCGGTACGATCTGAGATTCAAACATGAGGCAGCTGGTGTTTTTAAAGTTCAAAGGCCACATGCTGAGGAAAATTTCATGAAAATCACAACTTTTAATATTTGCTGTTTGTGTGACTGAAGCCTCCACTGCCAGAAGAAGATTACCCTGTCGACAGACAAAGTGATGACAGTGATGCTGTGTTCACAACGGTACAAAACACACACACACACGCACACACACACGCGCACACACGCACGCGCACAAACGCACGCGCACACACACACACACACATGCGCACAAACGCACGCGCACACACACACACACAAATGTTGTAGTATATGTTGAATGTTAGTTACTGTCACACTTAGCTACCAGATGTTATCGGCACTACTACTTTTAGATTCTGGTTATCAATCCAGTATTTTATCGGTGATCGTATCTGCACTTTTTGTTGCCTTTTTAGGAGACAAATAGAGAAATTAAGACCAGAATTGGTATTTACTTCATTTTCTGGTACTGCATATCAGCATTCGTGAAATCTGAATCGGCACTGTGACAGAGGAATAGCTATTAAAGAGAATAATGCAATAATAAACAGACATATTGTAGCCCATTCACAAATAATGGCTTATTACTTTCAACAACAGCTTAAAAACACAATGGCACCAGAGGCAACTTATTTGTGCTGCAAACCGCTGACCACCAGCTTTTAGTAATTTTTCTGGAGAAAAAAAGCATCTATCTTTATATCTGTCTATATATCTCAAATCTCCATCTGTCTCTCTCTCAGTTATGTTATCACTAGCTTAATATACTTGAGGCTGATGGGGCAGTACACTGCATTTCTCTGCACATGTTGAAAGATGCTTGCGTTTCCACCCTCACATGCAGCAGACTTGTTGCACTCGTGGCAATAAGCATTGATTCTGGTGAACTAAAACTAGACTTCTTGTTTATCTCTGCCTGTGTGAGGGGCAGGCTGGGAGGCCCCGACCCCACACACAAGATGGGCTCTGACACAGAGATCGCTCCTCAGGATCGGCAACAGCGAGTATTCATCATAGATGAATGTTGTAATTTCACCAAAACTGTTAGCAGAACTGATAATGTCAGAACTTTTTTGTACTCCAGTGTTTCATAATTTAACCCCAGTGCCCATGTAATACCTGATTTAGGTACCCATTCTGAAATAATTAAGTTTTTTGCTGCTGAGCCATCCCATTCCATTTGTTACTGGTTTATCTCCAATTTGCTACTGGTTAGTTTCCAGTCTGCCATTGGTTTGTCTACTTTGTCTCTTGGTTTATCTCTATTCTGCCACTGGTTTACTCTGTATTTTGTCTCTGGTTCATCCCCAGATTGTTTAAAAGTAACCTGGATTTAATATCTGAGCCTTATGTCGGTCCCTGATGCTCACACAGACCTGCGGGTCTTTCAAGTGTAACAGCGCCATGTTGATGTTTCCTTTGCCAGAATGCTCAAAATTTGGTAGTGATTCCCAGAGCTCAGCTGGACCAGAAAGATGGAGGCAGCTCGCAAGGGAGGCAGCAGGAGGTAATCAGTCAATCATTAATTCGGTGAGTTATTGGTAATTGACAAATTCACTGACCGTTTGATTGTTCCAGCTCCCACTGAAGCCTCAAAGGGTGATGGGAAATGGAGTGTCTGAGGACGGGATGGCTGTGCAAGTCAAGAATTGGAGACACAGCATTGCTGAGGATGTGAGTCAAAAAAAAAACATACAGTTTTGTCTGTTTTTGAAGATCACACATTCTGTCGTTTGGCAGTTATTTGTATTGACCAAGAGGTCAGAACAAATTCAGGTGTAATTTATTTAAACTGGCGGCTTCTAGTGGCTGGAAGGAAAAAACAGACCGGACCAGTTTGAATAACAGGACTGAACAAGTCAACAGTTTCCACTTTTAATTGTTTAATTTACTGTACTCTTTAAGTTTGTATCTTCTTCTTCTTGCCTTTTTTTTTTTTTTTACATTGTTGACCCAGGTTTTCTTGCATTCTTATCATGATATGATGTGAAAAGATGTTCAGACAAGCCAGCTCTAGTCTTGAGAACAGCATGAACTGATGAAGCCCACTTGGATAAAGGGTGAAATGTCTTCCAGACACACAAGTCCAGTTGACCTGATTTGTTTTCTTTGAGATACCTACGACCTGCACGAATAAGAATATGCACAGACATGTTCAGACAAGATTAAAAAAAAACAAAAAAAAACAGCAACTTCCTGTTTATGTTTCAGACGTTTGTTTCCAGCCACCGGAGGAATGTTTCTGACGTCACTGATATCAGAGATGGTTCACAGGTAGACGTATACTTGTCACTCACTCACTCACTCACTCACTCACTCACTCACTCACTCACTCACTCACTCACTCACTCACTCACTCCAGCTGCTGCAGCCGGTGAGGACATCCATCAAACGTAGCAGGTCCCCTTATATTAACTCTGGATTGAACCTAAACCTCAAAAATGTTTCATTAACTCATTCACTCCGTTATAATTACACCCACTGACTTTTATTAATTCATTCACTTACTGGCACTCACTGCCTCATACTGTCATCCTGTCTTCCCTCATCAAGTTCTCTGATAGGTTCAGACTGAAGAGGAATCTGTCTAATCGGAGTACAGACTCCCAGCAGCTACACGTAGGTCCTGGGCCCCCATTGGCTGGTGAATTTGCTGGGTGTCTGATGGGTCGTCTTTGTTTGGAAGCACTTTTTCTCAGGGCAACTGTGCCAAATCTCATGGAAACTTGGGTTACAGCAGACCGGGCCTTACCAATATTTACTGACATTAACTAACATTTCTTTCTTTTAGCTTCAACAATACGTTGAAGCTGCAACTTTCTGAGCGGCCGAGTCACACGGCGCCTCATGCTGCTGCTCCTCTGACCTCTGCTCCAGGCTCATTCTGACAGTCCACACCATTATGTTGACAAGAACATTACAGAGTACACTGCAGTGTCTCCATGTGGCTGTAATGAATCCTGCAATGTTGATGGGGTGCCGGCAGCGTGTTGGGAAGCCTGGAAAGTTTCTCCACTAACCCTGCTAATCAGAACATTTCTGTGGATGACCGAGGAACCAACTAATTCAACGCATGTGCTTACCTGGATATTTAAACACGTGTTGAATTAATTAGTTCCTACTTTCATTTTTGTTGCACTTTGAACCTCGACTTTTAAGTCAACATTTTAAAGTAATCAGAACTCCCTGACAACTAGACAAACTCTGCTGTGGAGGCTCATGTTTCATGATTTTGGGTCCTTGATGGGCCTTTTTGGAGGTTTCTTTGTCCTGCAGGAGGTTCTGAGTTGATTACAGAGTCCTTGAGTAGGTTGTGATCCTGCATAATATTCCAAGAGTCTTTGAAGAGGTTTCATTGGTCCTCAGGTATGTTTAGGTGCCCTTGAGTAGGTTTGAGGGGTTTTTAGAGGGCATCCAAGGGTTCTTAAGTTGGTTGCATGGATCTTTGACAGGTCTAGTGTGGCTCTTAATTGCCCCAAAGACCTTCTCTGATAGTCTTTTTTAATACTTATGTTGTCCATGTTCAACTGATCAAACTGAAAAATAAAACTGAGATGTCAAAACCCTTCAGGTAGATTTAATTCACATGGATACATTTTTAGCCTGATCTGTCTCTCTCTCTCTCTCTCTCTCTCTC
>CAAKHG010018678.1:35811-48225 GCA_901007715.1 Dactylopterus volitans
AAAAAAAAAAAAAAAGCAGAAAAAAGTTCAAAAACCACAAATGTCACACTTACGTGTATTTTTTAGGAGATTTTAGAAAAGAAAACCCCCATCAATGCATATATGCCAGTATGATGTCAACATGGCAAAATCATTCTGGAAAAACCTGCTTCAAGTATGCAGAACTCATCAGCCAGCAAAAAAAAATGTATGTAGGAATTATAAGATCAGACTTAAATTACATAAAGTGTGAATGCCCACAGCATTCACACTTGATTAATGGAATAATCATGGAATAAAACTATTCCATCAGCATGAAATGACAAAATTCAGGTTTGACAGACTGCTCATGCGTAGAACTGTAGAGAGATTTACAAAGGGAAGTTTTTTCATTCTATCTTCTTGGGGGGGGGGTTTGTCTCGCCATGCGTGCAGAGGAGCATCTGGACCTGGAGGACGGCCAGTGGGAGGAGATCCATGTGATCACTGGAGCTCTCAAGCTTTTTCTGAGGGAGCTCCCAGAGCCGCTTTTCCCTTTCAGCTGCTTCGACAAGTTCATCGCCGCCATCCGTCAGTACAGCTCCTTCCTCACACACTCTGCATGCCTTAGTCAACACTTCCAATACCACAAAGACACTATCTGACCGAATGAGGGAATTTTTAAAATTTCTCAAACGTTTTGTGTAATTCTGGTACCGATCAAAGATTTGTAATTCCATCTTCAAGGCAACGTCACCACATTTGACAGGTTAGTTATTCATGAACTGATTTAAGTCAAAAACTGTACTGCTCCAGAATGTTTCAGAATTTACATGTCTGCTGTCATAGGTGAAGCACTTCAACCACGTTACATCCGAGCTCAAAGAGGCTGATGTACGAGGAAAGGCCACGCGAGCTATGAATGTCCATCGATAGGTTCATAGAAGTTTGGCTCATATTTTTTGAGATCTTGACAAGCGTTTCTATGCTTCCTCCGAAATGTTTGCATGTTTCCATGCAGAAATCCCCGACTACAGCCTCAGAGTCTCCTACGTGAAGGACCTGGTGCGCTCACTGCCTCTGCCGAACCACAACACCATGGAGCTGCTGTTCAAACACCTGCGCAGGCAAGTTCACGCTGAGGCTCCTCACATCCTGAACCAGCCTGCAGAAGAACCTGTACACTTTTTTAATCTGCATGCCTTTTAACCTGCACGCGTTCTCAAACCTGGATGCGTTCTTTAGGCGGCACTTACAATATTTACTGCTACGCTAACACGCCGCTGCTGTCACTCAAATGCAAGACACGCTCCTCCGGCTGTGTCAGAGAAACGAGAGACATACTCTGAAGCTGCTGTCAGTCAAATGCAAGACACGCCCCTTCAAGCCGCTGTCAACCAAACGTGATTTCCAAACTGCACCTTTTCTTTATGAAAGAACCCTTTTAAAATGGTATTCTATCTGCATAACATTAGTTACAAATGATAAATGTTAAAACGGATGCATGCTGGGATACTTTCTAATCCCAAGCGCACACACATCAGCTCCAGAAGTGTCCAGGTAAAATTCATTCCTGTTGTTCTAAAGTGGATTGGTAAGCATCTGTCATATTCAGCGGTCGCACTTGCACCAAGGTGACCTTTGGCCATAGCGGCCATCAAAAGAGTCAAAAGTGTGCGTGTGATTTAAAGACTCTGTGTCTCTGCAGGGTGATCGAGCACAAAGAGTCCAACCGGATGTCCGTTCAGAGTGTCGCCATTGTGTTCGGCCCCACGCTGCTCCGCCCCCAGACTGAGTCAGCCAACATGACCATCCACATGGTGTTTCAGAGCCAGATAGTGGAGCTGATGCTCAACGAGTTCCACACCGTCTTCTCATAGACACAGGGGAACCTCTCAGAGCTTCTGTGGATCCTTCTAGAACCCTCGGAATACGTCCTGAGATCTGCCGAAAACCTCCTGACATATTCTAGAACTTTGGGCCTTTTTCTTCAACTCAGGTTGACAAGGAGATTGAACCTGGAACGTGCCAGCTTCATGATGACACTGTCAGTGGAACCATTCAGAACCCTGGACTGGTTCAGAACCCTTGAAAAGTAGCTTCACTTCACTTTTGAGGCAACAGACATTGTACTAGAACCTTGTCAGACATCAGCTCCTCCTCTCCCTCTTTTAACCACTCTGCCTCATGTGACCAAGGTAGAACCTCAGCGGCACTGTTTAGAACCCTGGGCTGCTTCTGAGCTCCTGAGCACTGGTTTCACTTCACTCTCAAGGAAACACTCCAACACATATTGAATCAGAAGCTTAAAATGTACAATATCTCACTTTTTTTTAACAAGTTACAGATTGTTATAGAACCTTGTCAGACATCAACTCCTCCTCCCCTCTTTTAACATTTATTTCCAGTGAAGCATTTCAGAACCCTGGACTGGTTCTGGGCTCCTTAGCAGCAGCCTTACTTTACTTTCAAAGCAACAGCACATCTCTATTGCACTTTGCACATCTCATTATGAGCGATAACTCAAGTTCCACAGCAAAACCATGTAGAACCATACTCCCCCCCCGGTCATGGAGGTGAATCTGGAATACACAAGTGGATGGATGTTGCATGTCTTAAAGGAGCCAGGTAGAATAGTTCTGATATACCAACTGCTTGTTTGACACAAAAAATTCACCCTGTTCAACACTGAATCAAAACCATCTTGACGATGATGTCATCAGTTGCTGTGTTTCCATACAGCCATTTTTCAGTTTGTACATACACATCAGAGCGGAAACACCAGTGAAATATGACAGACAGTTTTCTGCTTGGGGAAGGCGGAAGGTTTGAAACCAGAATGGAAAAACAAAGTGCATTAAGTCTGACACACAGGAATTATGATGTCACATGACTTCGGGAGAGATGAAACATGGTGGCTGATGGCATCATTAGGTGTGAAACCGATGGAGTGGCCAAGATCGTTGAGAGACGGGTTGAAGTGTTGAGATGTGACCAAACCTGCAGAAACGCATCCGAGTCAAACTGAGCAGCACGTGGGAGGAGAAAGACTTCATGACAGGAGGCGTCAACGCAAAGCAGTTTCCAGATCTTTGACAAAATGGAGGAAACTGCATCAGAGACATCAGATTACTTCTGTCTGCTCCAGTCAACTCACTCACAGCTGACAGAATTGGCGCCAGCGAGCATTTATCTGGACGCATGAGACTACTAATATTCACCTGACGGTTATGGATGTAAACAAGCTGTAAATTAAATTTTCTATTGCAGTTGTGCTGAAAGTTTAATATAAGTTTTGATGTAAAACTGACTAATAATGGAGATGGATGCCAACAAGCTAGGTTTTGTTAGCCTTTGGTCAGTTTTTATTTTATTTTTTTTATTTTTTTTTGATAGTTTTACTGTGAAATGATCAACCTGCTCAGCTAGGATAGCCATGTCTCAGAGGTTCTGTTGAAAGGAAAAAAACTTAACATCCATCTGAAAAACTATATTCTGGATAATTCGCAGAACAAAATAATTAATCAAAAGTTAAAAAAAGTATTTGCTTGAAATTGGAGCCCCACCGATTTATTAGCCAGATGATATTTTTGGCAGGTATATGCATGTCACACATATCAGTTTTAATGGAAAAGTACTGATATCAAGTACTTCAAATTACACTATATTAAAATATTGATTTGTATTAGTGGCAAATGATCTCTAGCAAAGTGCACCCTCCATTTAAAGGTTGGCACAAAACACCCTTATTGACTATGGTGCACCACTTAACTAGTACATCTTACGAGTCAAGTCATTGGCCATTTGTAGGTCAAAGGGATTACAGCTACGCGATAAGCAGAAACAACACAGCAAGACAACACAACAAGGAAGAGTTACATTCTGCAATATGAAACTGCAAAGTTAAGAAAATATTAATGGAAGGGCATGATGGGCCATACTTGCTACAGTATATAGTATATTTTTATAAATATACATATTTTTTTTATAAATAAACGAGTGTGTGTGTGTGTATATATATATATATATATATATATATATATATATATATATATATATATATATATATATACACACACACACACACATATAGATACAGTGGTGCGGTGGTTAGCACTGTTGCCTCATAGCAAGCAGGTTCGATAGGTTCGATGGGCTCTTTCTATGTGGAGTTTGCATGCTCCCCCCGTGTCTGCGTGGGTTCTCTCCGGGTACTCCGGCTTCCTCCCACCTTCCAAAAAGCATGCTGAGGTTAACTGGCTACTCTAAATTGCCCGTAGGTGTGCGTGCGAGTGTGAGTGGTTGTCTGTCCTTCATGTGGCCCTGCAATGAGCTGGCGACTTGTCCAGGGTGTAACCCCGCCGTTCGCCCCTTGTCAGCTGGGTATATCAATATTGGAATATAGGCATAGTAGAAGGTATGGGCTCCGAAAATGTATTACTGGTCGGGGTGTACTTGCAGTCTAAAAGTAAACAAAGAACTAATGGATACGGAGAACAAAACCACTTACGGAAACGTAAACCTCAGAGTTCAACTCTGAGGTTTACATTCTACTGCTGTAATGTACAGTATGTAATTATCAAAATGATCATCTGTACAATGCTGTGTTTTTATATATTTTATAGTGTCAAACTTTATGTGTAACACCAAAGGTTATACCAAGATGTTATGTGGGGAGAGCTCAGTGGTTTCAAGGATTCATGGTGCCATACACAGGATTTTTAAAAGACTAATATCCAAGAAAAAAAGGGCTTTGTCACCTTCTGAACAAAAAAAAAACTCTTGATTTTCCTGATCTAGCATCTTAAAAATATTGGGAGTAATAATTGGATTAAAAAAACCCTCATAGTCATGTGGACAGTAATATAAGTGATCTGTAAGCTGCTCTCTCTCTCCATTATATCCTCCACGTCTCTTTACCTTAAACATTGTCCTGTCCACATCTCTGCCAGTCTTCTACTCCATCACCTTGTCTTTCTCTCATTCAGCTATTCTCCCACATCTCTTGCTCCACAGCTCAGCTCTTGTTCACTGGGATGAATGACACTGACGTCCACTAGTAAAACCAGACCTGCAGGCAGGTGATAATGGGTCCAAGTACAATGTCAAATAGTCAGTATTCCTTATTGCTTTGATGACACAATTGACATCAAAGCAAACTAGACTGTATGGAGTATAAACTCTTAATTAGGTCTTTAAAGAGTTGACGTCACAGTGTGAACAAGTTGTGCTGTCAGATCATTACAACTCGAGAAAAAACAAGAAAAATCCACCGTAAGAGAACAAAGTGTGAGTGTTCATAGTTGACCTGTCAGTCAGTAATTGTGACTCGATTCAATTACACAGTTGCAATTACTTCACTCAAAAGTTGCACTTGACTCTTACAAAACTAGACAATTTATTTCCTGGTGCAATGCAGGTGAATGCTGAAAGTTGAGTTGTTGGGAAAAGCTGAAAATCACTGGATGCTGAAAATTTCTAATTGTCAATGTGGAATTGAAGTTGAGTGTTTTTAAAAGTTGAGAAAAGGCTGGAATGGAATGGATGGATAACTGTCCTTCAAGAGCTCCCCATACCCATATTTGAAATCTTCTGGTAGCTGAAAGGTGTTGAGGATGTCACCATGGTGATTGTCACAGCTTGGAAGCCAAGAGAGAATTTAGTTGACATCAGAGCTAATAAGAATGTGAGGATGACACAAATTGACTTCCATTGTATTTTCGAAAGATTAAAAGGTAGAAAGTTCAAGCTATACCTCAAAGTCTGTAGAAGTTATCAGCAAACAAAATGTATGAAAGATGAATAAACAGGATAACATTGGTTGGTTGAAATGAGCCAACTTTACCAGACTATTCCATATCTAAAGAGATTGAGGTGTGATTGTTGACTTGTGAAACAGGTAAACTGCATTCCTGGCTGCTAAGAATCTTGTATTTGTGTGCAAAGAATACATGAAACTTAAGAAATTACTCAAGTTATATTTTAGTGGTTAAAAAACCAAAAGTACTTGGAAAGGAAATTGTTCATATTTTGTCATTGTTTGAATCATTAAGAACTGTAGAAGTGGAAAAGGTATATATTGTTGAAGAAGTGGAACTGGGTGTCCAATTTAACC
Organism: Dactylopterus volitans; assembly: GCA_901007715.1. Classification (NCBI taxonomy): domain Eukaryota; kingdom Metazoa; phylum Chordata; class Actinopteri; order Syngnathiformes; family Dactylopteridae; genus Dactylopterus; species Dactylopterus volitans. The sequence continues at coordinate 41,885 of CAAKHG010018678.1, forward strand.
CCTGTGTATTACAGTACCGAACAAAGTTAACGCGAAAAGATTAACAGATTGAACTGTGTAGATAAGAGGGTATTTTACTCACTTTTAATAAAAACTGCACAAATCTCAGGTGTGTTTTTACATGCGTATTAGTTGTAGAATTGGAGGTGCGGGAGCAGACTTTTTACATCCCAGTCTGACAGATGTGTGACTTGCTTGTCTCAGTGAAGTGTTAATAAACTGCTGCGCCGTCAGATTTCTACGCAACAACTCAACGGAAGCAGTCGCCAAACAGCGACCTCGTGTGTTCACATGTGGCAACTCAATAGTGGTGGGCGAGGTGAGGTCATTGGGTGGAGCGCCATCTTGAGGCGGTCGAATATGCTCGGAAAAGCATGTTTGACAGGTTGACACGAGCTCGTTAACTGAATAATGTCGCAAAGAAAAAAAAAATGTCGCGTCACTTTTTCTTCATAGGCTATAAAATCTTGTTAGGACGTCACTTTTCGTTTTATGTGGGAGCGTTAATGTCCCTGTTATTGAAGATGGCGTCACCAACAAGCGGTTCGCATAAAAGTCACCGGCAGCTCAGTTTTGGAACACGCTGCTTTCCGTAGAACCCCCGACGGCACGAGCTTGGCGAGTGGGTCGTCAAGGAGACGGATCTGTTGTCGTTTACTCGCGGGGAGGCTGACGTCACCCGAACTCGGACACACAGCCAGAGGACTTCAATCTGATGTAAGAGGTTTGCATTATAAGGGATGGTGTTCACCAGGTCTGCCAATCTGCCGTTGGCTTGAAAACTAGCCGTAAATAGATAGATTTTAGTCGTGAGAGGTTTATTGTGGAAGCTCACGTCAGTTGACAAGATTCTTGAGTTGTGCGGGGCTAGCCTACAAGCTAACGCCGAACACCAGGGGTTTTGGTTTTGTGACATTAGCCTGGAGGCTAACATTTTATTATATTAGTTTCTGTCTTCTGAGGTTAGCTTGGAAGCTAAAATTACTGCTATGTCCAACAACCTCAAACTTTCACCGTCTGGCAGGCAAACTGTTGTTTAATTAATTTGTACATTAAATTGGCATTTACCCTCCCGGTAAGGCAGGAGCGTCGCTAGCTTCTGAGCGCCGCTAGCAGTGTTGCTCGCAGGTTTTCGGAGGTAACTTGTCTATGCAAATGTGCGACTGAATATTTTTCTTTTAATCAAACAACAACCGCCAAACAACAAAAAAACACAACCAAAATGCTCTGAATACGAAAGAATCACTCAACATGCAGAAACGCCAGAATTAAAGGCGAATTCAGTGTCTTATGGTAGCATGTTCGCAGAAGGATTTAAACATAAGCAACTAAACTATTATTTTCGGATTTAAATCACCACTTGATGTTTTGTTTTAATGTCACTTAATATTTCAACATTTTTTTTTTTTTGGGCTTCTTGAAATCAGATTTGAGTGTCCAATAAATAAACAAGAGAAAGTGAGTTGTTTAATAATGCATAATAAAGTTTATTATTTGAACATTTTACAAAAATGTAAAAAAACAAACAAACAAAATACCCAGATTACATAAACATTAGTTCACAAAAATCTCAGATTGTCACTAAAATTGGAAATGACAATCTAAAGGTCATCTAGCTGATGAAGGCTGGGGTCGGTTGACCTACAAAGCAGCAAACACATTAGTACCTTCTGAGTCGCCGCTCCGTCCGGCATGCCCACTCAGTGCGAACGTCTTTAAATGATCACATTCATGTCCTTGTGGCCTCGTGTGACAGGTGATGGCGAACTCGCAGCGTGACGTCATCAACTTTGCGGCACTGGAGCGAGAGCTGCAGGCCGCGGTCGCGTCCGAGCACAAATACAAGCGGGAAAATGACGCTAAGCTGAGAGCCGTCAGTCAGAGAGTCTCCTCCTACCAAGAGTTCAGGTAACCCTCAATGGCCCTGGAGACTTTCCGGGAGGAATTGGAAAAAGGTTTGGGTCCTTGAAGGCAGAGCGATAACATTTGCCAACGATGTGAGCGTCCACACTGCTGAGCCATAATTCATGGCCTGTTAGTAATGTGCACTGCAGAGAATGAATAAGAGAAGAGCATCTAAAAGTGTTTCATAAATGCCATATGCACTGTCATGGTTACGGCTGTAGACTCATCACCATCCACTTAAAAGGATTCTAAAAACCATACATTTATAGTTACTGTCATAGTTTTTACTCTGGTTGAGGCTTGCCCCTTTAGTGTTATCTCCAAAGGGTCCCTTAAATTGATCACAGATCCCGATCTACTTAATGGCGTGTGTGACAAGCCCCATGAGGTCCTTCAGCATGTTCCAGGATGTGCCACAAGGCCCTTGGGAGTTTTTGCAGAAGTATTTCCAGGCCGTGACAGTGTTGTGTCTCTCAGAGATATGGTGCTCTCGAGTCACCTGAAGCCGCTGGAGAAGAAAGATAAAGACGGTGCTCGGAAACAACCCTGGAACCCGCTGGTCGCCCCGAGCAACGAGACACAAGTGAGGTCTGGCGACGTGTAGCAACACAGAAGTCCTTGGGCTGTCCGTGACGGCTTGGTCAAAACCCGGGCCGCCAATGAGACAAGGAAGAGTGGGTCTTCAGCTTCAGAGAGACGGGCCACGTTGACTCTGGATGAGCGTGAACATATTCAGAGTTAACTGAAGGAACTCAGGTTAGCTGTTCTGAAACTTAAAAAAAAAAACTCTTGAGTTTGACAGTTACTCAAGCCAGAGTTCAGATTTAGACTCAGAGTTTGTTAAACTTTGAAACAGACGCCTTCTCTCCATGGAAAGTGGCCTTGAGATAACTTCTGATGTGACAAGGTGCTGCAGTTACATAAATAAAAAAATCACTTTGTTGAGATACTGGACGTGTTGTATATTGATCTCCGCGAAACATCCGAGTGTGTGAACTCCTGATGACATTTCACACATTCGCAGTCTTTTAATAAGATAACACTTTCTGCCAGCATCATGTTCTTTGTGGTTTTTGTTTGCTTCTTGTGTGAGTCTCCGTGGTCACTGCGACGTGTGAAACTCTGGGTTCTCACCTCCAGAGGTAACTTCCACTCAAACTAGAGTTTGACTTGACAGGCAATTGAGCAGGAACTGAAGCGGCTCCTTTCCCGTGTGTGTAAACGGAGCTTTAACCAGCAGGTGGCGCTGAAGAGACGTTGATCTTCCATCAGGAAAAAAAAAAAAAGTCGAACTTCAACATCGGTCATGTCACATTAGTTCGACATCAGACGCGTATGTCGCGGTTCGTTTTGGTGTAACAGTGTCAGGAGTTCGGATCCAGACATCTTTCCGCGGCGAGATGGAGCCGAACGGGCCGACGGCAGAAATGTCACCGCTGCGAAACGGGATGTGGTTGAAGCTCAGGAGGCGCGAACGCAGGGCAGCGAACGCCGACGCGAGGTCTCACTCCAACGCTTGTTTTCCGAGCCCAAAACAATAAAAAAAACGCAACCCCGTTTGTGGACTCTTAAGGAGGTTTTCAGGACTTGCAAAATCCATGGTTGAAGAGTTCCAGGGGTCCTGGTGTTGAGTCTTTGCGTCCTCCTATCTGTGTTCTTCTGACAACTGGAATGAAGGTTTCCCAGACCGCTGCTCAAGACACATCGGGGTCCATTTAAATGCTTCAGGATTGTTCTACGGGTATTCTAGTTATTGTTTTTGTTTTTTTATTTTATTTGAGTGGGGGGCGGGGGGTGGTTGTCATTTGAAATCGCTCCAGCTGGCTGTTCCCTGCACACTCATCGGGACTATGTTTGAGTCCTGGCGTAGCTGAGGAGTGAGCGCTCGTCGTGAGTGTAGGATCTTCGCACGCCCTCGCAGCAGCAGCAGCAGCAGCAGCAGCAGGTGGATGACCAGAAGACGCGCAGAGCTGCACAGCCTCAGAGCTCCAGCTTCGACTCTCAGCGGCTGCGGGTGAGTTCTGAACAGCTTTCGTCGCCTTCATTCGATCTACCCGTCACAGGATGTGTGACCCGTGCTCACCGTCTGTAAACACACACACACACACACACACGATAACGCATTCAAACCGGATTGGTGAACTGTTGGCGGCGGAGTTGAATCACAAGTCTTAACTTTCACTTCCATATCGCTGTTGGAAGTACAAGACACAAGTACTGAGTACATGGAGGGATCGCGTTCACATCTAGTTGATACTATAAATAGCAACTTACAGACTGAAATGGTAGAAAATGTGTGTTTCTCCTCCAGTGCAGGCGGGTCCTGCTTGTATCACCGTGGTCGGGATTTCTCAGACTGACGCTACTTTCAGTGCCGCCCAGCCATTCTGGAGGCTTCTGCGCGAACGCTCGAGAGACGCGAGGGTCACGCGACCGACGCGGCCTCGCGGCGCTCGTTTTTCAGCTAGTTCGCGCTGATGGTGAATGTAGCAGATGCAAGAAAACAAGCTGCCGCGCGGAGAGCGAACGCGCCCAAGTGCAGCGCTCAAGCTTTTGCAAAGCAGGAGACCGAGTCCCCCTGCAGGTCCCAGAGGTCTTTGGTTAACTGAGAGGACTTTAGATTTCCTTGAGGTAGCTCAAGGAGGTGAATTAGTGCTGCATGAGGTCCTTGAAGGGTTCCTGACTGCTGTCAGAGACACCAAGTATCCAAGTATCTTAACCAGGACCCACGAGTCTCTTTCTAGGACCTCCAGGAGAACCAGGACATGTGATTCCACCTGTAACATATATGTCGACATATGAATTCTGGCTTTGAATCTCTTAAGACATGAAGGAGCAGAATTTTAAGGATGAGGTGACCAGGATCCTGCAGGAGGCGCCGAATGCCAGGAAGGCTCTGCTGGACAACTACAGCAACCTGCTGAACCTCTCTCAGTACTGCTACAGCAACTACATAGAGGTATTATTACTACCAGTACTATCACAGCAGCTATATACAGGTATTATTACTACCACTGGTACTACAGGAGCTACATACAAGTATACATACTATTAATATTACTGCTACAGGAACTACATAGAGGTATAAATACTACTACTACTGCTGCTGCTACAACTGCATACAAGTATATGTACTAGTACCGCACTGACTACATGCAGGTATTAGTACTGCTACTGATGCTACAGCAAGTTTGTTTCAACAATTATTTACGGGCATTATTATGACCAGTATAGCAACTACTTAGGGGTATTATTTCTTTATTTTATTTTTATTTTATTTTATTTATTTTATTATTACCAGTACTGCTACAGCAACTTCACACAGATGTTTTTATTACCAGTAGTGCGACAGGAACTATATACAGATATTAATACTACTACTACGACTGCAGCATACAGGCTAATACTCACACTATACTACAGACAGAAAACTCCAAACTGTCCTTTTGCTTCATGTCGTTATGCTAAGCTAGGTGAGCTGTTTTCATGTTTACCTCATGTCCGTGTGTGTCTCTGACAGTCCGGAGACAACAATGAGAAGGCGTTGGAGGAGACGAAGAACTTCACCACCCAATCACTGGCCAGCATCGCATACCAGATCAGCACTCTGGCCAATGGTGTACTGAGCCTGCTGGACGCTCAGACCAATCAGCTTCGACACATGGAGTCCTCCATCAACTTGATTGGGCAGGTAAGATGGCTTCACCTGAGATTGCAATGAAAAAAGCATGTGACATCAGTACTGGTGTCATGAGATAAATGAGAAGCACAACTTCAAGCTCAAGCCACACTACATCTCCCACAATACAGCTTGATAGTGTTTTCTCTTGAAGACAGACAGAGCACACAGCTGAGTAGAGTCGATTAGAAACTGGTCTCAGGCCGATGTTGTCAGGACAACAGGCCTGGGAAACTATGTGTGAGAAACAATGTGCACCAACTTGACAAATGCACAGGAGAGACGCTGCTCAAATGATCTGCTGGTGGTTTGTAGTTTGTCGCCTGCATTTGATCTGATTATGGATTACTGGTTATTCAGCCGTGAGTTGTTGATGAGGTTCCTGTGCGTCTCTGTTCACTTTTTACTAAGAACAGCAAGTGTGCGTCTGTCTTGTCTGTCTGTCTCTGTGTGTCTGGGTCAGTTACGGGGTTTGACCATCATCGTGTGGACATTTCGGTCCGTCTTCTCCTTCTGGCATGCCTGCAAAAGGCGGTCTGATGATTCAGACCTGGTTTTAATGTTCTGGTTCATTTTCAAGTTTATTCAGTCCTCACAAAGACAGAAAGACAAATGTGTGTGTGTGTGTGTGTGTGTGTGTGTGTGTTCTTATTATCCCCCGAGACAATGGCCTACACACACGCACACACACGCACACACACACGCGGACATACACACAAACAAACCACCTGCTACCTCTGCTACTCCTGCAGATATT
>CAAKHG010018678.1:48245-74964 GCA_901007715.1 Dactylopterus volitans
TGTGTGTGTGTGTGTGTGTGTGTGTGTTTACTAATTGCCTCCTCCTCGTCCCCATCAGTGAGAGAAGAACTGAATAAATGAATGAATGGACCCTCTGTTTTCTGTCTGCATTGTGTTCTTTGACTGTCATCAACCACAAGGATCACCGCGGCACCCTGCTGCCTTCACGTCCAGTTTCCATAGGTTTGACTCAGTTAATCAGTGCTTCAACCGCAGATTTAGGTGACAAGTAGTGCAGACCAAGCAATCCGATTGGTCAGCTAGAACATGCTCACATCAGCATGATAGCACACCTGCCTTATCAATGTGATATTACGTGCCGTTTCCATGGTAACATGACAACTTCAACTGAGCTGAGAAGAAAACCAGCATCCTACAATGCTGATGATGTAGTTGCTGATTTCGAATCGTAGTTTTGATAAACGAAGAGGATGAGACTAACACAAAAACAAAAACAAAAACGCAGAGCCAGCTGTGGATTCGGTTCATGCGTTCTGTGGACTCACCGAGGTTGTGATCATGCACAGCTGAGCAAGAAGCCACTGCACATTTAACATGTCAGAAGTGAGTCACGCTTTCAGGGCAGCGTTGCCCGGCCAGATGTTGAAAATGTTGTAGTGGTGACATGGCTAGCTAGGAAGTTCACGTCAGCTGATATCTTGGCTACAAGTGATCGAGGTATCGAGGCAGTTTGGTTTTATATGTGTTTTATTTGTTCAGTTGAGGGGATGCCACTTTCTTGAGAAGCATTAGCTCGAGTTAGCTAGCTGAATCAACTGGTGCTAGATAGCTTCTTTCATGCTACGACAGTTATTAAGACCCCAAATACTTCCTGCCTGGTGAACTATGGTTTCATTATGAAGGATTCCAAGTTATTAGTCATACCCCATACATTTCCATTGCCCAGAAACATGTCCGATTATATATTTTTTGGCAACTCTTGTATAACTGCTATCCTGAAGTTACCATAAGTAATATTTCTAAAGCATTTTTCAACACTGTGTCAGTGAGAGTCGAAGGTTACGTCTTTAAATGTCCAAATCCGAACATATGCAGGATGTAATCATGTTAGACTCTCAAAACTAGAAAATCTTCTCATGAAATTTAGTTTTTACTTAACAAATAACTTAAAAAAAAATCTACTGTTGCATTTTTCAGCCAGGGATGAGTGATGCCAAACATTTTAAATTTGATACTATATTGATACTTTTTGCAAGGATTTTTTGCAATACCAATACCAATAACTGCCAAAATTGGTATTTGACTTTTTGTTTTTAGAAAAAAAATAGAGGTTTTCTCAAATTTGGAGATAATTCAAATGACACATAATGGCAGTAAATAACATTTATTACTAAAGTAAATAATACAATGAAATAAGAACATTGTTATTGAATCCCTAATATATTGGTCACCCTAGTCATCGTTGTCCATCGGCGTTCCTAATATTTTGGTAACCTTGATACATATGAGTGGGAGGATCAAAGTATTAAGAACGCCTGCATTTGACACAGGCTCGTTTCATGTGAGCACAAACGTAATATAAAACCAGTGGATTTTTTTCTAAATAATGCAGCCAATCTTGTTTTTGGATTTTAGTATTGATATATATTTTAAAAGGAATATCGAATTGATATGTCCGTTGCCAGTTTCAGCCCTCTTTAAGTATCTTAAGGTATACAATGACTCTGGCTGATGTATTCAGGGAAACTAAGGGATTTTCATCTGATTAATTTGGGTAATGAATGAATGACCGAAACAATGAATGAATCAACCGTGTCTGGACATTAACCTGATTAAGTGACTCTGTGACCTTATAACCAGACGGTGGAGATGCACAAGGAGAAAGTTTCTCGGAGAGAAATTGGCGTCTTCACAGCGGTGAAACGTGTCCCACGGAGTCACAAGATCATCCCCCCTCAACAGCCTCCTGCCAGCACGAAGCCCCGCCCGCCATACAGCCGCCATCCAATCAACTATCAGCAGCTGGACAGCCTTGGTCATGGCATGAAGGTGTCTCTCGCACACGCACGCACACACACACACACACACACACACACACACACACACACACACACACACACACACAGTCTGGTGTTTCAAAGAACTTCAGAATGTGTCAGCAGGTTTTGCATTTGAGACACCAGAAAAAAAAACAAAAGCAGAAGTGAAGCTTTGTTCTGAGTGGCTGTGGATGTGATGCGAACAGGAAATGGTTGCTGCACCAAACCACAGCAGCAGAAGTAACACTGGAGCTCGATTTCCCGTCACGGTGTCCCATCACTGAGAGCTGATTTGTATGGTCGATTGTTTCCTCTCAAAATTTCAGGTATGAAAATAATCCACTGAAGCACATCATCGAAACCTCAGGTGGACTTGACCATTTTTCCACACACACAAAGTGCACATTTAGATTAGTTCAGTGTTCATCCACAAAAATAACTATTTGTAAAGTTTCTCTTGTGAGTTGAATGAAATTAAACGGTTTAAAGGCCGATCGCACCCAGGTAAAACCTCCACCCAGTTACTTCCATTGACTGAATATGATTACAACAATGTGCCTCTGCTTCCTTCCGCTGAGCAAAAATGAAGCCAAAATATGACAACACTGCCATCTTGCACTGGTGATGTCACTCGGAGTCAGAGTTTATGCAATAGCAATCAGGAAGTGGGGCAGTGGTATCGAAGTATTTTATTGGGTTGCCCGTCCCTGTCTTTCTTTTCAACGCAATATCTCAGACATGCATGGAGGGAAAGTATTCAAATCTGGCATAAATGTCAACTTGAGGAACGGACTGATTAGATGATGGTGGTCAAAGATCAATGTGACCTCGCTAAACACATTTTTGGCCTTAAATATTAATGTAATACACTGATTCTAAAAAACTTACACCAAAATATGTAAAGAATAAAATGATATGACATGACATACTGACGTATCTGAAATGTCAAAGGCAAACTCTTTGGCGATTTGTCCCATGCATTTGAAAAGGTATGGAAGGCTCGGAGGGTGTTTCCTCCAATTAGGCACAAATGTCAGTTCAGGCTCAAGGATGAATTAAATACACTTTGTTGGTAAAAATGACCTTGACCGGCCATTGTGACATCACAAATCATGTATTTGGGTCATAGGCTGATTATGCCAGCATTTAATCAGATCAAATCGAATCAAATAGAATAGAATAAGACAAGAATAGAATAGAATGAATATATTACATATTACTAACTAGGGATGGGCACATCGAGGAATATTCATAATCAGCTGTCGAGAAAATGAATGATCAGCTATCAATACATTTTTTTATATATATGTACAGTATATATATTGAAATGCCTGTGTCAGTAATGCTAAAGAAAACGGGATTTTTCCACAAGGTTATCTTTACTCCAAGAAGAAATAACAGACCAACAACCATCCTCTTAAATAAGGCAGTTAAAATTGAGCTGTTTAACTGTTTATAAGAAAACACAACTAAAAACTCAGGTGGCGCTCGTAAGGGCAGCGGAGGCCAACCGAAGCTGCTTCACGTTTGCTTTTGATTTCTACAGCAGCTGAATCATCAGGTTTCTCGACGTCATTCCACATGATTGAAAAAATTCTTAAAGATCAGTTATTGATCATGAGTTAATAATGCCCATCCCCATTCTGAACAAACATGGATGTGAATCACAACCTGAGTGGCTCACGGCAGCCCACGACCACGGGGAGGTGGTCCTAGTCAGGGTTTGAAACAGACAACAGCGGTAGAACCACGGCGATACATGTCCTCTCAACTGTCCCACTCCTGGGCTTCTGTCAGTCGGAGCAGCTGTCAGTCACATCCCGCCCTGCACCCCTCCTCATGGAGGCGGCTGCGCTTATATGACCTGTACTGCAGCTAGAAACCCGAGGTGCTATCACACCGTGTATACTACACGGTGTGATAGCTACATGATGACGTTTATATGTAACAAATGAATGTAATGATATTTTTATTTAAACTTGTTTTAGTTAACTGTGTGCTTTGTGGTCACTTATTTCTGCATTGTGTACAACACTGGATGGCAATAAATGCCTGAATCCAAGGAGGAAAAAAAACAAATGTTTTGAACACGGTGACACTATTTTCCTTTTCTACGGAATTCTCCTGTTGGGATCAGTCTGGGATTTGATGAGGAAATGTTTCTGAGTTTCCACATAGTTGCAGACACCCTGACACCATAAAACACACACACACACACACACACACACACACACACACACACACACACACACACACACACACACACACACACACACACACACACACACACTCTAGCCAAACAGTCTTTGTTGAGCGTGGGAAATGTTGAGAGACTCATTAGAGCTGGCAGAGTGTGAGAGGCTCCATTGATGCTCCAACACAACTTGTGTGTGTGTGTTTGCGTGCGCTGTGCGTGCGTGCATGCGTGTGTGTGCTCCTCCCCTGTCCTCCAGGTCACTGGGAAACAGTCAGAAAAAACAGGAACCATCCGGAAACATGGATCCTCCACCAGGTTCTGACTTAATCTACTGCCTCTTCTCTGACAGCTTCCCCTTTCACATTGGCATCTCTAAATGTGTGTGTGTGTGTGTGTGTGTGTGTGTGTGTGTGCGTGCGTGCGTGCGTGTGTGTGTGCGTGTGTGTGTGTGCGTGTGCGTGTGTGCGTGTGCATGTGTGTGTGTGTTTTCAGATCCACCAAACCTCGAGAGCCAGTCCAGTGTCCAGTAGCGCCCTCTGTCAGCGGGTAATAATCCTGAATGTTTGCACTCCTGCAGTATCTTTATTTTTGTTTCCCGTTTTATGTACCTGTTTTGAGTATATTTGAGACCCTTACCATAGCAACAGCAGCAGAAGATCATTGGTTTTGTAGTGTCCTTCAAATTTAGACAAACGCAGACCTGGACTGAAGGATAACCTAATAAGATTTTGGTGGCCAGGGGTCACGATCACTTCACAAACTTCAAGCCTTCATGTGTCAGATCTAATAGGACAGAATGGTAAAAGGACTGTACATTCAGAAGGTTCATGGCCACCGTCACCGCATCTTGACTTGTTGGTGCAGGCGTGGAGGCAGTGATTGTGGGCTGCTCATTATACCATATCAACCTGTCTGTCTCTTCTCAGCTCCAGTTTTGGGAAACCTGTTGCTCCGCCCACCATCCCCACCACCTGGCAAGCTCACTCTGAATACGACTCCATCGCCACACTTCTGGACGACGCCCCATCTAGTCTTCCTTCACCTGCTGAGATGGCTACGCAGAGTGATGAGGCGGCTGACGCCTCAGCTCCACCCCCTCCGCCTGACTCCTATGGAGTGGTGTTATCTCCGCCCTCTCCCCCTCCCCCACCTGACTCATCTGCAGCGATGGTGGATTCGGTCCCTCCACCCCCTCCGCCTGATTTATCTGAAGTGATGGTGGCTCCTCCCCCTGCCCCTCCTCCACCTGATTTGTCTGAAGTGATGGTGGCTCCGCCCCCTCCACCTCCTCCACCTGATGTGTCTGGAGTGATTGTACCTCCACCTTCTCCACCTCCACCACCTTCTGTTTCAGAGGCACCAACCAGCCCTGATGTTCTGCCACTGGCTCCATCCCTCAGTCTTGAGACAGGTCAGGAGGAAATATTTTCTGTGATTGGCAGTATTTATATCACCATGGTCTTCACCTCCTTCACCTCACTTCCCTCATCTTAATGTAATTCAAAAAAAATGCATAAGCTGATCTATGGTCAGACATCATGGTGACATCTTATTTGTCCTCAGTGGTTGAGGAGAGCAGTCTTCCTCCTCCATCTCCTCCTCCTCCTCCTCCCTCTGACGATGACAGCTTCCCTCCGCTGCCCAATAGCGCCTCAGAACTTCCAGCTCCGCCCCCTCCTCCACCACTGAGCCAGGAAGTAGATGGTATCTGTATTTCCCAGGCGTCGCTCTCAGCTCTGCAATAACAAGCCTATGTTGCGCTCCATCTTTCTCCATCTTTTCAAGTGTTCTGATATTATTGCAGAAATCTTTTGTTGATTCATACTGGAAACAGGTTGAAGTAATCATACTTATGTTTTAAAGCCACTCCACCAAACTTAAGTTAGACATTCTGCAGTGTACACCAAACTTCCACCTTGTTCCTCAAATACTTCCATCACAAGGAAATGCTGATACAAATGTAAATGTCTGACATGTCATACATATCATAACGTAACATATCAGCCAAATTCATCACAACAAACCAAGTCGATTTTAATTGATATAGTGCAACTACATTCAAATTTTAAGCCAGCACCTGACCTGTCGCAAAAGATAAAATGTGAATTAGTCCATTTAAACTATACAAATTTTAAGCAAACTTTTAAATTGTCATCACAGTTTATTAACACAACTAGCCCAAATATACAGTTGAACACAGTTCGACTTGATCATCATCCACCACAGTTTCCTCCTGAAGGTAAAACTTTGATCATCATGAACCAACGTGTGCAAGTGTGATGTCGTTTGGTGCAGCAGCTCTCCCACTTTTTATCGTCTTGACTAATCGTTAATATCAGTGCTTCATTTTCATGCCAGCAGCTTAAGGATGTTTCATTTCCTCAAGTGAGACGCAGCTTGTTTATCTTTTTGCAGCTTTTTCTGTGCGTGTTTTCTTCTTCTGTCATATTTTCTCTCACAGTTTTTTTTTTCTGCTGTGGTGTTTTCCTCCAGTGACCCTCCTCACCAGGAGGAGTCGCCGGCGTCGCTCTCCCCCCACCACCCGCTCTCTCTCTCTCAGAGTCCGCTCAGGCCCCGCCTCCCGGTGCCGCCATACTCGCTCTCTCTTTTTGCCTGCTGTCCAGTCATGTAAGCTGATGGGGGGCGCTCAGTAGAAACCCAGAAGTACTGATATCCTGCCACAAATTATCATCCTGTTTATTTAACCGTTGATGAGATGTCCCTGAGAAAGTTCCAGTTGTCCTTGAGTGCATTTGGTGAGTCCCTTAAGATTGTAGCAGGGCCTTGAGAATTTCCCAGGTGTCCAGTAGTGCACGATGAGTCAGGATACCTGAGGAGGCCACAAAAAGGCGTTATTGAGAAATTTCCAGGAGGAGGATGCAGGACTCGTTAAACAGTTTTACGAGGCTTGAGTGATTTCCAATAGTCCTTGAGGATGTGCTGTTCCTGCTTGAAGATACATCCGTGGCTCTTTGGGTGTTGCAGGAGCCTTTGAATGAATGTTAGCTCATAGTTAAACAGTCTTCACAGAGGTCTTGGGGGAAATTTAAGGTATTGTTGAGATGGTTGCATAGATCCCTGATTGTGCTCCAGGGTTCAGAGAGTACGTTCCAAGGGTCTTTGCCTATTTTCCAGGGATCCTAGAGTGTGTTCCAGTGGTCCGTTGCGATTGTACAGGTCTTCCCGCTGCTTTGCATACTGACTCCGTTTCTCTGTCTGTCAGTGATGATCCCTCCCCCTCCCCCCTACCCTCCCCCCTGCGCTCCCCCTCTGCATCCCCCCTCCGCCTCCTCACCTCGACTCTGCTTACCTGCTCGCCTAGAGCACCTGGGTAAGAGAACCAATCCTGTACATAGTGTTGGTACAGTAGTACTGCAAGATGTAGTACTAATAACAGTAGCTGTACTTTACTAACGCAGCAAATGTAAGTACACACAAAAGTACTTTTCTCTTGTTTGAACTGTTTGCTTCCCTTTATGTGCCTGAATGTGCTCAGCTCCTACCTGCTCTGCTGATTTCTGTTCAAGCCCCACCCACTCACCCCCGACTAATCAATCACACATGGCCTTTATGTCATTCTGTTAGATCTGGAAATCCCTGCCCCACCCCCCCCTCTCCTATTCAACAGCGATGGAGGTTTCGATGACATCATGCCGCCGCTTCCTCCACCAGTGGACTATGATACGGATGCCCCCTCACAATACCTGGAGAAAGGTAGCTCTACTACTACTACTACTATTACTGCGACACAGATATGACAGATATATCAGTACTTTCAGTCTGCACTTCTTCCGTGGGTCCAGTGGTGGTGCTATACAGCTACAGTGCCTTGAAGCCCGATGACCTGTCCATCACCGAGGGCGACATCATCTATCTGACTCGTCGCCATGATGACGGCTGGCATGAAGGATTCCTCAATGGCAAGCAAGGCTTCTTCCCTGAGAACTATGTCCAATCATGTGGCTGAACTGAAGCCCTGCTCCCAACTAGATCAACCTGTAATGTCACTTAAGTCTCATGCTTCTATTGTCTCCTCGTCAACGCGGCTTATTATGTTCGTGAGACTATTCTGTGTAACATTTACAGTTTTTTTCTAATATTAAAAAACGAATCAGGTTTTAAAATAAATTAATGAATATTCCAGTGAATGTTTCTGTTTTCAATGTTCACGGATTCACATGAGTCATTGATCCGCACACAAATATGTGCATCTGATCCCAGCAGCGTTTCGTTTCTATGGATATGACGTAACAACGAACCAAACACAAAGATCATATGATGTGAGATGCATAAAATGTCTTTATAGAATGAATCCAGCTTCAAGTGTTCAAGTAAAACCAGTTTGCAGATACAAAAATAACATTCAAATAAATTAATATGACTTAACTTTGTTCATAAATAGGAATAAATAAATATAATACCATAATAGAAAACAAGCCCGTTTCTCACAGAGAAGCAGAATAAATAAATAACAGTATATGAAAGTGTTAAGGCGAAGAGTGCTTCATGCTGGAAGCATCTGGATGTAAGATGGAGGCGACGAGGAGATGCAGCAGCTGCAGGTGATGTTTAGTTTCGCTCCGGATCAGCTCCCAAGAGTCAGAACTGCCTCCCTGTACACAAAGTACGAGTTAGTAGTGAAGCCAGAACACACATTACTGTAGTTAGAATTACAGCCTGTACACAAAGTACTGAGATCATTACTAGAGTCAGTATTTTAATAATTACTGTGCAACTTATTGAATATTTACTGTGTGGTACAAGTTCGTAGCTTGAGTCATGCGGAAATCACAGAGAATAGGGGTTTTCGGGGCCCCCCTACCATGCAAGAAGTGAACTGCCCCTCCCAATATAAATGTCAGACCTCTAAGTCTTAATGATATAGATTATGCATGTCAAATAAGTGTACTGATTATAGCTGCGAATTGATTTGTTTTTCTTTTTTTTTCTTCAATTTTGATTTGACCTCTTCTAATGACTGGTTCAAACCTCAGATTTGCAGATTTCTTAAAAACGGCAGATTTGAAACTATAATTAAGGACACATGATTAAATTAAAAAGGGAAATTGTAATACCAAAATACTTTTGTAGATGCAGGTGAATATTTCTATAATGATATGAGGTGAATACAACCTGTCCCAACTTCTAAACATATTCTAACATGCTAGTTAACTTTTAAATTTTCATTGCAATTTAAATGTAAAGTTTGCTTTGATGCCCCCCTCAGAAATTAGTTTTGAGAAAACTGTCATTTTATTTCCCCCCTAATAGTATAGCTATCCACCCTTGCTGAGTACTTACTGTGTGACCCAGAGTCCTCGCCTTCAGTGTCCTGTAGTATCTCCTGAGTTGTCTGTGGGTTTTGGTTTTTGTCTTTGTAGAAATCTGCAGAGAAAGAATGTTTTTTGTGTAAAACATGAAGTCAACAGTATGAAAGCAAATCCATAGGTGAAAGGTGCTGAGGCTTCAGCTCAAGAATGAGGGCTGAGTAGTAGTAATAGTAGTAGTGGTAATGGTAATAGTACAGTAATAGTATTAGTGGGTGGTTTTTGTAGTGGCAGTAGCATAGAAGTAGTCGTGGTCGGAGTAGTATTATACTAGTGGTGGTGGTATAGCATTGGGGGACATGTCTACGTACACAGGGGTTGAGGCACTCCATTTGTTGGTGGAGGAGAATCTGGAAGTGCTCTGTCTTTTGAAGGTCCCAGGTGACAGATGAGAGGTTTCCATTCTGATAGAGGTCAAAAACCATCTCCAGACTGTCTCTGATGAAAGCCAACTGCGACTCCAACTGCAGAGAGAGACGAGTGTGATTTATCACTTTATGACAACAGTTTTAGCTTATTTTAATGTGTCTGTGTCCAAATGTTGTGTAAACACGTGACTATGACACGAAAGAAGGCGAAACGATGCAAAAGAAACGCATCCGACATCACTGCTGAGAGTTCAGACGTGAAATACTTGAAAAGGTTGAAGCGGCGA
Source organism: Dactylopterus volitans (assembly GCA_901007715.1). NCBI lineage: Eukaryota > Metazoa > Chordata > Actinopteri > Syngnathiformes > Dactylopteridae > Dactylopterus > Dactylopterus volitans. The sequence goes on from CAAKHG010018678.1 coordinate 58,425, forward strand.
GTGAAGGTGCTGACAGACTGATAGACTGATTGGGAAGAGTCGAGATGCAACTACTGAAAGCGGGTGAAACGTTAAGGTGGCGAAATATGAAAGCAGGCAAAATGCTAAGTGTGAAATTGAAAAGTGGGCGAAACATGAGACTGGTGAAATTTAAAACAAGCTGCAATTATTAAGTTGGTAGGTACCTCAGAGTTGGCCATGCGTTCGTAGAGTCCGTATGGGAATCTAACAGGACTCTCCAGGTTCGTTGGCTCACGTCCCTGAAGCATGAAGACACAGAAACACACGTCATTTCACCACATCAGACACTGAAGCTGCATCCACTCATCTGAATTAAGTTCTCCTAATTCTACTGTTGAATTTATGAATAACCGGGAGAGAGAACATTTGAAAAGTAAAAGTTTTCAGTCACACACAGAGACACACAACATCATGTTTAGCTGAAGATACTAGGTATTAATTTTGATGTAAAGTATACTACATGTAACAAACACCCATACAAGTTTGTTAATGTTTCAATAAACATTCAATTCAATTCAATTCAATTCAATTCAATTATACTCCCTCAGGGAAATTAGCTTTCCAGCACACCATCAACACCAAATAGTAAAAATGTATTAGTATATTAATATACTGTATACAAATATATGTAATCTATTTTTATACTACCGATATATTTGCCACATACATCATGTATGCTATATATTAATAGAGATCGGATAATCATCTAATCAGTGAAATTTCCTCATCTAGACATTACTAACATTACTAACAGCACCTTTAAAGGACCAGTTCAGAGTCTCCAGACGAAGAGTAAGTGACAATTACATATTGAACTTGTGTATTCAACAAGTACAAGTATTCAAATTACTCTGTGTGATTTAGCATCTAATTGCTGCAGGAAAGATATAAGAAAACACTTAAACAAACTTATAAGCGATTTAGATCCAATCAGATTTAAAGCACAGCGTAATTTGCCTTTAAAATATCCACCAATTTTTCCTGAACATAATGAAAAACAATTCAAATCCTGCACAGGGAATCCTGGAACATCTTCCAAGACCCTTGTGTCTGTACAGATGCTGGTACTCACCATGAGCTGGATCAGACTGAGGGAGCTGTTGCTCAGACGTTCGTAGCGTCTGAGCTCGTTGCAGCAGAGCACTGGTGCGAAGATGCTGCTGAGGAAGAAGAGCAGGCTGGTCAATCTGATCATGGTGATGACAGTGATGATGGTGATGCAGAGAGAGGAGCTGGGTGTTCAATGTCCATGCTGGTGGATCTGAACCCTATTTTATTCCAAGGGAGTTAGAAAAATTCCCTCTTTCTAGTCTCACTTTCCCACTTGCAACACAAAACACACTGGTGTTTCCATCACCTGGCAGGACACCACACCTCAACCACCACTCTACCATTTAATTATGTGCATTGTGCTCTCAACCCTTAAACTCAACCTATAAAAATGTTTTCTTCTAAAATTTAACTATCACGTTCATCTCCTGAAGCTTAAATGAGATGTGACAAAGCTTAGTAAGAGTATGACACTCATTAAAAACCTCTAATGCATGAAAACGTGAAACAAAAGTATTACCAGCAAAATTCAAGATTTTCAACTTATTACCATCAAATAATCTGTAAATTGAAGAATACGTTCTCAACCGGCTCTTCTTGTAAGGTGTCGTGAGATAACTTTTGCTGTGATTTGGCGCTATATAAATAAAATTGATTTGATGGTGATGATGATTATTATTATGACGACTACTACTACTACTACATTTAAGTTTTAATTATTAGATAAGAGAAGAGAAGAGATAAAAAAAAATAGGAAATACCTAATAAGTAAAAGTAAAAGTAAATGAAGGAATAAATGCTGATTATTTACTCAGAATTTAATAATCAGAGGATCAAAAATGATATCAACCAGATAAAGACAACAGCAACAACAAAACAACAACAACAACAATAATAATAATAATACTAATGATGATGATGAAGATGATGATGACGACAACAACAACGATAATAATAATAATAATAGTGATAATAATAATAATAACAACAACAACAACAATAACATTATAATAATAATAATAATAATAATAATAATAATAATAATAATATAATAATAATAATAAAACTGGGCGTGTAGATGAATCATGTAAAAGAAGGTAAAAGTGTATTTTCCTTTCGTCACTGCTGCCTCCCTGTGTGTCGGCTGAGCTACAGTGGTGGAAGTCCCCCCCACACCCCCACACCAAACCGGCGCAGCCACTAAGAGCCGACACTTCCGCATTTTGCTAAAAAAAAAAAAAAAATCAAGAGTATACAAGCCCAATAAACTCAAGACGAACTGTCATATAAATGAACGATCGGTGGAATTATTACGGCGCTGCGACAATCCGCGTGTATGTTTAATAATAGTTACATAAGTTCGTCACTTTCAGTTCCCTGCTTCAGCGGAGCGGGCCGACAAATTTCCGCTTTGGATTCACTTTCTGCTTGTGCGGGAAAAAACTTGGTGATGATGTAACGCTGCTGATGACATTCATGAAGTAAAAGTGGAAAAGGTAAAAACTTTTGGTTTTTAATTTTCCCATTGAACATATTGGCGCCAGAATATGACATAGGCTAAATTAAAACGTACTGATCCTCAAAGGAGCATTTGAGGATTACGTCATCAAAACAAATCAGTTGGGATATTTACACATCAGGGAATCAGTTTATCAATGTGCATCAGTGAAATGTGGAGTATTACCTGATTTTTTTTTTACACGAAAAGTACACAGATCAAATATGTTTTCATGAACCTGGTGATCCTACAGTCTTTTCTTTCCTTTGAACAGTTTTAAAAATGAGCGACTGAAACCATGAACTAACTAAACTAACTAAAAACTGCGACATTGTAAATCAAAACAAATCAAAAACGAAACATCGGCGACGTCACACGGGAGGACCACGTGGTGCGTGCTTCCGTAGACGCACGTCTACGCGTGCGTAAACCGTGATTGGTCCGCTGCGCCGCCGTCTCCTGCCTCCCATTTGGTCCCCCGCAACAGACTCCGCCTCTTAGCGGAAGCGCGGTGAATTTAGTTCAATGGACGAAAGGGAGACGCACCCGCGGCCCCGTCGAACCATCAGTGCCAAATTTAAAAGCTTCCCAAGACCGAAACACTGACCAGGTAACAGAGGGGTGGTAAAGAAATGACGGTTCCCGGTCTTTTTTTTCCCCTTTTAGTGCGTGTTCACGCTCAGGAGCGAGAAGGTCACGCCAAACTCCGTTCAAAAATCGGTCATTTTAAAGTTTCCTCGCTCTCCTATTGATCTGGCCTGGTTATCTGCTAACGCTACCAGGCTAATGGCTGCGGGGTGGGCGGATGGTGTGACCCTACATATTTATGCAGTGCGTGATGGCATTTTGTCGCATTATCCTGCCATCTGTGTTTTTTTGGGGAGGAGCGCCGAGCCTCCTCGCGGCTTCACCGAACCTCACTCGATCGCGTCTGAAAATACTCGAGGTTTTCGACGAAAGCAGAGGAGGAGGCGACGAATGGCCCCGATCTCCTTTGGCACTGGTGTCTTTTTGGTCGGTTGCCGATCAATCAAAATGATTCACTGGTTTTGGCACCCTGATGCCTATGAGTGGGGTGACCAGAGGTTCAGTAACACCCAGTACAGCTCAACAGCACCGCAAAGTCCAGTCCCAATAACAATCAGTAAAATTTGTCAACACCTCTCTTGAACAGATTCACTAAAAATTCAACATAAAACTGTTGCATTACATTCTGTGGTAAAAATCCAATGGTCGTAACGCTTGATCGGTGTATATTTATATGTACAGTGTACACACAGTATGAATACATGTACAGTAGGAATATATATATATATGCACATAGTAGTCTTTATATCTAGCACATCATTGGAAACATGGAAACGTTAAGTGGTTTAGGTTGAGTACAGCTTTGTGCAGTCGACAGAGTTGTTTATTTGATGTGCGTGCAAAACCGCTTTTATGTCTTTTCGCCAAATGGTTTTTCTTGCTTTTTCAAGAGCTGTGAGATGTTTCGTGTTTCGTGTTTGGTTCACGTGTGCAGAGTTTGGGCAAACAGGGCCGTGGTTGCATGAATTGCATTTTTTGCTTCGCGTCTGTCTTTTTTTTCTGGAGGTCTGATGGATGTGGAGGTGGACATCCTGGAGTTCTTGGTTCCTGTTGAGAACACCAAGACCCTGTTTGTGTGGGACATCCAGCCACATCACACTGAAGCAGAAATCTATGTGAGTCCACCCACGTTCTTGCCAATACTGATCTTTTTAAGGTGAGCTCTCGCTGTGACTGTGCTCTGGTTGCTGGCACCCTTGCCCAGCTGTCTTTTGGGGTAGGTGTGGTGTTGTTATGCGCACACACACACACGCACACACACCCTGTTTTTATACATGCAGTGTGTGGCTGCTGTTTTTGTTACCGTTGCTGTTGATGTTCTCGTTGATGTGGTGTTTTCCTCTTCCAACGTCTCATTCCAACCCCTTTCTGTGTGCAACCCCCCCACCCACTCGGCCCTCAACCCATCCTCTCACTCTGTGCGCCTAAACCGCCAGACAAGACAAGTTAACAAACAACAACAAAAACGGTTTGTTTCTTCTCAGGAGAAATTTTACAGCGTGTTCTCATCCTTTGGGCCTCTCTACCTGGTCAAGGTGTGTCCTAATGCTCCCCCAAACCCTGCGGGGTTCTACAGCCTCATCAAGTTCTACTCTGCGGCTCAGGCCTCAAAGGCACAAAGGGCGACGGACGGACGTCCGTTGCTCCAGAGCTCCCCGTTGAAGGTGATCACCTCTTGGGCTTTCAGCACACACTCCTCCTATTCTGTTGGTCTTGCAGTTGGTCGCGTTGGGGCGGCTTAAGCTGCTGCTTACTAATTTCACCTGCCTGACTGGCATAAATTCAGACGTGTTCAAAATTCAAAGATGTTATTGATGCAGCACATTTCACTCAAGTAGATGGAAGGGGCAAAACACAATAGAAATAATTAGATGAAGGCGGAGGACAAACAGCTTTTATTCGATGATTCTTTTATTGTGAGGGTGAACAGGGAAACAGGAAACAGGACTTCTGCAATGTCCAGGAAAACTAAATCCAGAGCAGCTCAACTGGATTCTTTAAAATGACTCTGTTACCGTCTATGGCGCCACATGATCTTTTCGTTTCCTGCTCGATTGTCTTTTAGGGTTATTTTCCTCAGCGATTGAACATTTGATGATTATTTTCTCCATTTAATGTTGAATGTCTCCACTGTAATTTCCCGCAGCCTAAGTCGATGCCTTTAAAACAATTCAGTATCGTTTGTCTGATCCATGAACATGTTCAGGTTGACAAAAAAAGCCATTAAACTCATATTTGAGATCCAGCAGTCAGCAAAAAAACGTTTTTTTTTTTCTACTGATTAATTGTTTGTCATTGGAAGAAACAATAATTCTTTGCAGCTCCCCTGACTGTCTCTTTCTGCCACCTCTAACTGTGTGTGTGTGTGTGTGTGTGTGTGTGTCTCTCAGGTGAGGCTTAGCTCCAAACAGACTCCGCACTTCCTGTCTTGCAGCCGACATCTGAGCCATCCCCGCTGCCTTGAACTGGCTAATCACTGCCTTGGATTTAATGGCTGGACCTCTGACATCATCACAGTGAGAAGACACACGCGTGCTCAGACGACCATCACCACACAATGCATGCTGGATAGATTTCCACATTACTTCATTTTCAAGTATGATGTCATGTAAACACCTGTCAGTTCCGGATGTGCTTGATCAACTTGTCTTGTTAACCAGACACTTTGATTTTTTTTTTGTTTTTCTTGTTTCATTCTGCTGAATGAAAGCTGAACCTGCATGAGCTTGCCCACTCTGTTTTAAAAAAAGACCTCCTGTCTGCCATCCTCAGCTGAAGGAGCTAACCAACGAAGAAGAGGAGGAGGGGGGAGAGGTCAGGCGCCGGTTGAAGTTTGGCTGTCTGCTGCAGCTCTCCTTCCCTCATCACAGTCAGACGACCAGAGGAGCTGCGGTGGTGGAGGAAAGCTTCGCCTGGACGGGTGAGGAGGCGACAGTACATCTACAGAGAAGAACAAACATGATGCGTCAACCGTCTGACTTTGACTCACCACATTTACCTGTTAAAAAAAAAATCCCCTGAGTCCTCTGAATCAAGTGTGGCTGATGGTGATAAGAAGGCAAAGTATTTTGTGTACTTTGTTATTCGAGGGAAAACATAATAAACAATTTTAGGGTCTCTTATATCATTCATATTTAATTTTTACAGAATTTGTTTCGGTTTTGGCCTGACCAAAGCAAATAAACGGATACATTCTCAGAACAAACAGAAAGAAAATGATCTTTTTCATGTGTTCATAAGCTGTGAGTCCAGTCTTATTGCAGAAATACTTTGGCTTGTAACAGCTGTGTACCATGCAGGTCACGAGTGTTGTGTCTCTTCAGGTCCTGAGGTCGTCCTGCAGAAACGATGTAAATTACTGAAGCTTGCAAGAGAGAAGGCTCTGGCTCAGGCCTTCAGCACAGTACTACTCGTACTACTAGGTACTACTGCTCATAGCACCAGGAGGTACTACTTGTTCTACTAGGTACTACCACTCATAGTACTAGGAAGTGCTACCGACACTAGGTGCTGGCTGTCACAGAACAAGGAAGTACGACTAATTCTATTAGGCACTACCAATCATAGTACTAAGAGGTACTGCACATGCTGCTAGGAAGTATTGCTCATGCTGCTTGGTAGTACTACTAATATGATTTGGTACTAGCACTCTGAAGCATTTCTCACGCTGCTAAGTAGTACTGCTCAAAGGACTAGTAAGTAATTCTTATATTACTGGATACTATTGCTTATAGCACTGGGAAGTACTACCGATACCACAAGGCATTACTGCCTGTAGTATTGGGAAATACTGCTCCCAGTACTAGGAAATACAACTGATACTACTATATACAACTGTTCATAGTACAAGGTAATGTCACTCATAGCATTGGGAAGTACTTCTCATGATACAAAGTAGTAATTCTCACAGCATTAGGTAGTACTGCTCATCTTAAAAGGCAGTAATGCTCATAGTACTAGGTAGCACTAATATTACACTCGCATCATACAAGAAAATATTACTCACGCTACTAGGAGTATTGCTCATCATACTAGGCGGTACTGTTCACCGTACAAGCAAGTATGACCCCTGCTAATGAGTATCTAGTGAATATCATGCTAAGTGTTGCTCATAATTCTACGTAGCCCCGCTCACAGTCCTAGGAAGTACGGGTCTGTAGCCATGATGGACTTCAGAATTGTCTCTCGGTCTGTCTGCAGGTGAAGGGAAGGTGATGGTGGAGGTGAGACAGACCTGCGATCAGCTGCTTCCTGTCCAGACTGAAGGAGTCGTGCAGGTAAACTCACCTGTTGTCAGCCGACTGTTCACGCGCGCGAGCATCGCCGTCATGCAGGTAACCAGCGCTGATCACGTTTGGCAGGTGAACGAGCTTCCTGCTGCTGAAGAGGACGACGAAGACGAGTGGGATCTTACTGTATCATAGACACCCAGAGGATTGTGGGTAGGACTCAGATGTTGCCCGGTGGAAGGAGGTGCATGACGGGAATTATAAGATGAAATATAACAAAATTTTATATTTATGTTCAGTTGAATCAATAAATCATTTTATTACTGTCACGCTGATTCGACACAGATGGCATGTTGATTGGTCCGTGATGGTGTCCCCTATTTCCTGATGTTTCTCTGACTCAGACAAGCTACTCTGAGGTGGTTGAAACACCTGCACACTGAAGGCTGAGTGGTTCTGTCAACAGACAAGCGACACAGAACCCGTGAGGCGTTATGCTATTGACGCCCGCTGAAAAATGGCTTTTAAATTTCACCTTTGTGCAAAGACCGGTGACGCTTCCTGTGGGTATGTGTGAGGCGAGCACAGTGTGTTAACAGTATTTTGTTTGTCGTGTCAGAACACATGAAACGACGCTCGTCGGTTTGAATATTTTTGACGTACTTTAATTAGTGGTGTTTCGTTTTTCTGTTAAACAGCTTCCCAAGCCAGCACAGCCAGCTATTAGGGACTTGCCTCCTCGGGGAAAAAAAGTGACACATCCACCTTTAATTGAATCACCACACAGAGAATTCCAACGTTTCACCACAGAGATTACAAACCACACAAGCTGATGCTGCTTTCAAGAACTGTCGGAATCAACATTACTATATATAAAACACGCGTGAAGGCACAAAAACTGTTTCAGGGAGGAGCTGACTTGATATAAAATAAATAATCTAAAAATAAAACCAACTATTTCAATGCCGCCAATTATTTGATACACTTAAACACTTAGCTTACTCACAACTTTCTCAACAGGGAGTTAAAATGCACATCATCAGATCACAATGACACATTAAATGTTTGACTTCTGCTCCACTCCAATGGTGGAAGAAGACAAGAACACCGCTTTCCACCATATTCATGCCCTTTAACAAAAATTCCAAGTTGTCCATCAGTTTTTCCATTGATGTATGAGGGTTTCAGTTGATTCTGTTTTAGTCGACAGTCAATCAGAGTTGGTAAGAAACATGTTTATGTGCCGGCTGAATAAGCAAAGATACAAAAGACTTGATAAAATGATAAAATATAACTTACTGTTCTGTATCATGAAACATGGGAGCTCCTTGTCACTGTGAAACCATGACAACACAGACCATTTCTGTCTGATTTGTCAAAGAAAAACCAAAACAGTTTTATATAAACTAAATAGAAGACCCATCTGAGTAAATTTGAATATCAATCAATTTATCTGGTTAAATCAGAAACATTAATGTAAACATACATGTATATACACACACACACGCAAAGAATGTAAACATGTTTTCCAAGGTACTCTACCCGGGGAAAAAACCCAGAGAACTGCAGTTCTACAATGCTCCAAATACCAGAACTCTATGAACAACAGAGGTCCAAGAACGTCACCTGAATCTAGCAGCTATTTGTATGTGTAGGCATTTACCTGTGTTGACACCTGAACATGAATGAACCTTCACCGTAAAGTCAGATAGGAAATATTAGATCATGATGTTCTTGTCTTCACTTGCTTGACACCTGATTGTGGTATTTTTCTGTTTTTTGGGTTTTATCCTCAGACGCCACTAAGATTTTCATAGCACACGCACACATACACTCAAACGCAGCAGTGTGCTGCTCCGTTTTTGGTCCAGTTCACGTTGCCGTTTCCGTGGATACCATCAGTGTCTCAGTGTGTCTCGGTCCAGGTGACCCATCGTTTGGGTGTCTTGTTGTTTCTGGACATGGAGACGTCGTCCCGGATCAGAAAACCGTCCGAATCTGTGTATTCCTGCTGCTTTTCTTTACCCACAATCCTCCCCTGGTGCAGTGCCGTGGCGTGCCACGCCCGCCGCCGCACAAAGAACCCGCACTGCAGGTAAGAACACAGGACAGAAACGTCTTTTGTCTGCTTGTATTTACAAACTGCTTTCTGATTTATTCCAGCATATTATTTAACAGTGAATGCACAGTAAATTAATGATTCTAAATAAATTAATGAAACTGTATAAAGTTATTGATGAGCTGATTGACCAGATGCAGGATGAGTCAGAGCTGCTGAAAGAGGTGGGAAGGAAGAAGGGAAGGAAACATACACCACGAGATTTAGTTAAGGATAGTTCATCTAAAAATGAAAATTCACTCATTGATCTACCCACTGCTACGGCGATGGACGGGTGGGTGAAGTGACAGAACACTTTTGGCGTTTCAGGGGTAAACAGCATTGCAGTCAAAATTTTCATTTTTGGGTGGACTTCTCCCTTAAGACAAACAGTCAACAGGCTAACAGTCAGTCAGCAGTTATGTAGTGAAGCTGTCCTTATGCGGTTCGTAAACAGCTAATGAGTAAGCAGTCAGTCAGCAGCTGGTCCTTACAGCAGGACTCTGGCTGCGGTGTGCCCAGCTTCAGAGCTCCTCGGTCAGCCTCTCGACCTCGGAAGGCTGGCTCTTCATGTGCGCTCTCTGGGTCTTTGCCTGGTACAGTTCTCTGCTGCTGGCTCTCCTGAAGAAACCAAACTGAACAGCACGAGGCAACACTCAGCCAACCGGGAGGTGACGACGAGATTCATGCACGCACACTCATGATTTTATGCCAATGAGAAAGCATAAAGATGTTCACGTGTCTGAGGACAGTGGACCCTAAAACTGCACCAAGTGATGAGGCACTGAGTTTGGCTGAACATGTTCCAGCTCAGTTTACCTTCCAGAGCAGCAGACAGATTAGAGCCAGTAGCAAGACTCCCGCCAGGACAGAAACTACGATGATCCACAGGGGGGCCCCGGAGTCCACTTGCTGCCCCAGATCTGGGTAAACGTAGACCTCGATCTGCGGAAGAGGAAGACTCCGATGTAATGCTCGAAAGGCCACCAAGTTTTCAATAAATGCTGTGACCTCAGCGCTTTAGCACCTCTGTGCTGGGAGAGTTCAAGCTGATGGTGGGTTTGTCAGTCTGCAGCCTCAGAGTCGCCCGGCCTCTAACCAGCACACCTGTTGTGTCACTATAGTCCTACAACACGAAGAAGAAGACCTATTAGTTTGGCCACCAGGAGGCAGAACAGTATACACACACAGCTCTGATACCTGAACAGCCTACGAAGAGGCTAATGTTTTAGCACACAGCTGTCTGCTGTGTTGAGAAACACAGACAAATCTAGATGGGAACAGTGCTGCTGCTGCTGCTGCTGCTGCAAAAAAAAAAAACATGCAAAAAGAGGCTACAAGACTAATGAGCTGCAGAGATGATTCTCGCTCCCTACCTCCAACATGGTGGCACTCCACAATCTGGCTCTGACGGTCAGAATCGCTGAGTTGTTCATGTCAACCAGCGGACACCTGAACGTCACACACTTCAACCCATGCATGCAGTCCTGCACACAGATCGTTTACAAAACGTTACACATTCGAGCAGGTCTTTTTAAACTGAGACATCGCCACTTTGCAAAAATACCCTCAGTGTCCAAGAATGCCCAGTAATTTAAAAATGTCTTTGTTTTGTAAACAGGTTTTCTCTCTTTAGGTCCCCAAAACAGAAGAGCGTTAACAATCTATCTGAAACAGGATGCAGATGTTCGGGCAAGTCTGAACTCCGACAACTTCACATTTCTTGAAACATCGGGGGAGAATGTTTTACACGTAGGAGCGCCACCTGAGGGCTGCTGCGGCACGACGCTAACACAAGCGTAACACTAGCGAGATGAGGGTCTTTGTACCAGAGTATAGGACTTCTTTTTATGTCCCTGCAGGTGAAGCACAGGTAGAATTTTTTCTCCCTGAGTTTTCGCTCCATCCTTCAGCTCCTCTTCATCCAGACTCCTCCTGCTCCTCCTCTTCTTGTCCTCCTCTTTTGAGAGCTGGGCAAAGTGTCATGAAAATGGAGAAGAGCAGAAGAGCCAGTAAGGAGGATCAGATTTAAGGGCACTGAGATATTTTGAGTTTCTGTTACCAGGAAGAAAAATTTAAAAAAAATCATCATGAGAAATTCCAAACAGGAATCAGACAGGTGAAAGATGCTTTAGGCCTTTATTCTGAAATATCCCTGAGTGTGTGGATGTAACCATTGTTACCTTAAGGTTAAGTGGGTTGATGATGCCGGGCTGAAGACATTGAGGCTGTGAGGTGCCGTTCAATTGGATCTCAGTGACATACAGCAGCCACTTCCCGTTGGACACCTCCATCGGCCAATCAAACTCCACTTCCAGGTTACCAAGGTGACCCAGTGGCTTCCCGTTGATGTGCACCTATCAGAGGAGGCTGCTGGTCAACACCTGGATTGTTGACACTACATTAAAGGTTGGATTAGTCTTAGACAAACCTGGAAGGTGAAGAGCAGCAGACTGCCAATGTCCTCTGTCTCCTTCATGGCAGACTCACCGATCACATGGCCACTGAAGGGGGTGGAGCCTGGGGGATTGATTCTGTTAGGACATAATCAGTCAACAAGAAAGATGGGGTTATGATGATGTCAGGGAAAAAGGTCAGACATAAGTGCTGAACTGTAGTGCTTGTCTTACTGAGTGAGGGAGGCCTGCAGCGAATACTCCACCAACATGGAGACAAAAGCAGGAGACAAATCTGACTGTTCACTGAGCCTGAAGACATGGGGACAATTGAAGGACTTTATTTAGGTATTAAGTTTGTTCAACAAAAAAGTGTAGGAGCGGATCACAAAAGTTTGTATACTGTTTAGTGAATTGGATAGGAACCTTTGTGTTTGGGTAGATGTTGCCACGGGAATAAGGAAAAACAGATTTTGACCGCTGTGCAGCAACATACTGAATGTCACGTAAGGAAATTGTCAGAGAAAGTTGGCTTTTGGAAGTTTTTAGGTTAAGTAAAGTTACTACGTGCATCTTAAGGCATTTTGAGCTGTACTGTATATTGTATAGTGCATCAGTCAGGCATTTCACGTCTAACACCCCAGTCGTTTAAAGGATCGATTTGGCCTCTATACGATGTGTGTGTGTGTGTGCGCGCGTGTGTGCGTGTGCGTGTGTGTGTGTGTGTGTGTGTGCGCGCGTGTGCGTGTGCGTGTGTGTGTGTGTGTGCGCGTGTGCGTGTGTGTGCCCGCCCCACGTGGACAGCTGCAGCTGAGACTTGATCTCTCTGGTGTCCAAACTGATCTCAGACGGCTGAAACATGACGAACACCTGGAGCTGAAAACAACACAGGATTTACACAGGAGTACTACATATTACAGTATAAACAACAGTAATCACAGTACTACAGTGGGTCAGTAATATTAATACTGTTGGGAACGTTCTGTACCTTTTGGTTGCTTTTGAATGGGTTCCCCAGCTCGAATGTAATAACAGAGTCATCCACAGAACTTTTGACCAGCTGGACGTCACCCTGAAACGACCACAAACACCAGCTGAAGGACTGACTGGTCCAGGTCAAGTCCCAGGTCCTCTAAGGCATATACAGGTTCTAGGTAAACTGACAAGTCCTTCTGAGCTACTGAAGCTCTGACGCCAGATGACGGGTAGGTCCAAGTAAGGGGTTTAATTCCATTGACAGTTTCTGTGAAATTATGTAAAGTCTCATTTCAGTTCCAAGGCCTTTAAGATTGGGGCGGCATGGCACAGCTGGTAGAGTGACCTTCTAGGAAGGGTACTGGTTCGATCCTCAGCTCAGGCAGAGACTGTGTCGAAGTGTCCTTGAGCAAGATACTGAACCCCTGATTGCTTCTGGTGGGCAGGTTGGCACCTTGCATGGCACCCTCACCATCAGTGTATGAATGTGTGTGTGAATGGGTGAATGAGGCCATGTGGTGTAAAGCTTTGAGTACTGTCAAGGTAGAAAAACGCTATGTGAATGCAAGACCATTTAAGATCCGTCTATGTCAAGCCTAAGGTCAGGTCCTTCAAGAGAGGTTAAAATCAGAATCAGTGTTTAATGGCCACCGGACTGAGGTTGGTGGAATTAGTTGTCAAGGCAACCAGCTTCGACCACATATTTTTTATTCTCAAGCCATTAAACCATTTCTCACACTTGCTGTTAGCTAGCAAGCTACTAGCTTGATGAGCTTGGCAAGTTTTATGATGCTGACGATGATGATGCACGGCATACTGGCAGTTACTCTCAGAGAGACATGACTGAAAACATAATTAAGACCCATTAAATCAGAATTTTAAGGATCTGCAGCCATCCTGCAATTGTTAGCATAAAGTTACTCATTTAATTCCTTTATTCATTCTTTTTTTTTCTAGTTATCATCCACATCCTTGATGATGATGTCATTGAACAATTATAGGTTAACGCATTATTTTCATAACTGACAAGAAATTAAAGTCTCTGAAATTCATTAAAAGTTTATTAAACAGAAAAAGTTCAAACACTTCACTTAAATGCTAATAAATTTTTTTTTTTTTTTCAGACTGGTTTCTTGTCAGCCGGTGTTACGCGATAAAACCTTCCCGCAGCAATAATTGGTTGCTGAAAACTTTGGTAAAACAAATACTCTTTTACACGCCCGTCGGTGTGTTTACTGTTTGCTATAGTCAACTGACTCTTTTCACATTCCCAGCAGCCCAGTTTGCTTTTGAGCTGGAAAACAGGGTCGTACACAGCAGAATGCAGCACTGAGGCCAGTGAAACAGTTGGTTAACAGTACTTTTTTTTATATTGTGTACTTCCGTCGCTGAACAAGCAACAAGCGTCACTTGAACCAAGACGGATGGAGTTTGCGGCTGAGATGGCAAGGACTTTCAGAAGTTAGCGGCGCGATACTGTGATGCACGGATGTTGGCATCTACAGCGTCGCGCAAATTGGCGTTTCCACGCTGGTGCCATTGTTGTGCACTTTCACACTGACGTTCGGAGGTGTTTCCCGTGTAAAGATGGCTTAAGTTGCAGTTCAGTTGTGTGGTGTAAAGCCCCTGCAACGCACTCGATACTCATCTGTAGCTCAACCACAACAGCTGAAAAACCCTCAGTTTTGCAAAGCTGGTCTCATGTGACGGCCATAAAAACACATGAAACATCGCCACAGTTTCGTGTCCCATCTGCTAAAAGCTATATAACCGACAATCAGCTTTTCTACCTTTGTACGGACTCCAGCGTATATCAGTGACGGCGGGACGTTAATGCTCAAAACGGTGTTGTGAGCGTCCTCCGCTGGCCGGTCTGCTGATGGCGTGTTGCTCACGTTGACCTCCAGCAGCAGCCGGTTAATGCTGGTGTTGTAGTGCAAGACTTGACTGCCATTTTGTCTGGAAACACACAAAAAAAAAAAATTAGCAATACAACGTTCCGCAAGTCTGACGTCACTCTTGAAAGCTGGTGCTTTTCTCATTTCAGTGAAACGCAATCGAGGTGATCAATATCAGTGACCGAGTAATGCCAGTTGGTGATTGGCGATCGATCAATGTCAGTGACCCATCACATGGCGCGGCACCTCTCTGGCATCTGACATGAAAGAGGAGGTCACTAACTTGATGAAAGGTTTCTGGTTCTCATCTGTGAACTGGGCCGTCATCTGCAGGTTACTGTGGCAACGGTTATCTGAACCGCATGCCTTCTGGATATGGATCTGATGAAGAAATCAAGATCAGGGATGATCAAATACAGAGTAATGTTTAATGCATGCTGGATTTTGACCTGGGTTTTCATGGGTTGTGATAAGTTTGGACTTTTGTTCTCGTGGGTTTTGCTTAGTTATGACCTTGATTTTGCTGGATTCTGTAAGTAATGACCGATGTTCTGCTAGGTTCTGACCTGGGTTCTGATGGGTTGAGGAGCATGGCTCAGCACAGGGAAGCGCTTCAGGTCCTGCACCATGTTTCTTTTCTTGGGAAGCTTCTCGTACAGAGAAATGTTCAGAGAGAACACCAAAGGCTCCACTTTGTCTTGGACCAGACTCTGAAGAAAATGCATAACAGAACCTCAGTTATAGTTTGTCATATGGGGAACTCTTCACTTTTCCAGCAGCTTAGGTGACTGTTCACTTTTCCGGCAGTTTAGATGCCATACATATTGTTATACATATTGTATTAGACATGGATGTTAACTGCAACGTCACTGTTTTTTTTTTGCAGAGGCATACAACAGCAGGCTGCTGATTGATGTTTATATTTAAAAATCTGTTTTCACACGGGACATGTTCAACTCCGCTTCAGGTACTAAGAAGTGCATCTCACCAGCAGTCCGACTCTCAGCGTTTTACACTGACTTTTCGGCATCGACAGATAGCCGGAGTACGCGCTCTGCCAGTTATCTTGGAAACGGAGGCGGGGCTTGAGGCTGGTGATGTCAGCGCTCACAGTGAAGTGGACGGCTGTGAAAAAGACAGAAAGATGAGGTCTCGCTCGATGTGCCAAATAAACCAGAATTTATACCTTTTATTTACAGAATCGAGTTATTTTAACTGGCAAGATGGTTTTATTGGGTACAATAATAATAATTATATTGAATAAGTTATTATTTCATATAAGTCCTGATTCCTTTCATTATTGATTATCTGCTGATTTCAATCTCTATATTCACCTCAGCATTGATTCAGTACAGCTGTAGACAGTCATTGTCACATGTCTGCATTGATTGATCGTTGATTGTTGTTTGAAATCATTTTTTGTTTTCCTCTTTGCAAACCAACCACCCTAAAAACAAAGAGCTCTGAAGCCAAACACTAATGATGATAGTAATATCAGTTCATTCTCTGCGCGTCTGTGTGTGGACGACTGCTGTCATAGCAACAGTGGGACCAGCTCTCTGATTGGTCAAATTAACCAGACAGAAACAGGTTGCACACAGCTCCCTTAATGCAGTGTGTGTGTGTGCGCGTGTGTGTGTGTGTGTGCGCGCGTGCGCGCGTGTGTGTGTGTGTGTGTGTGTGTGCGTGTGTGTGTGTGTGCGTGTGTGTGTGTGAGAAAGAGAGAGAGAAAGAGAGAGAGAGTGAGGGAGAATTTCTCAGATGTAATAATATCAATTTCTGTAATG
>CAAKHG010018679.1:12815-28374 GCA_901007715.1 Dactylopterus volitans
GAGACTCCGGTTCAGCTCTCGAACGCGGACGAGAAGCCGGAAAGCGCCCCCCCCCCCCTTCCCCTCCTCACCCATCGCGACCCCCGACGCGCATTCTCACCTCCCACATCAGGTTGTTGTTCTTGAGCAGGTCCACGTGCTCCGGGGACAGGACCTTCCCCGTGAAGGGCCCCATCTCGGTGCCGGCTTTGATCCAGGTCTTGGAGAAGATGCCCAGGCCTTCTCCGGGGATGGAGCTCTGCGCGATGATCACCTCGCTGGGCAGCACCAGGCTGGAGAGCTTCTGCACCTCTGCGAACGCAAAAAAAAAGACGAGGCGTAAGGCAAATAAAATCCAGACGTGACGAATAAACGTCTCCAGATGCGTTCCGGAGGAGACCGGAGCGCCGCCCGCGCGCAAACGCGCCCGCAGCGCAGCCGCAACCGGGCGAGGAGACGCGCCCCTCGCGAGGAGGCAGGGAGAGACCCCGGCAGCGCCAAATGGACTGGATCTTATTTTGGTCACGAAATATTAAGCTACACCTGATCCCCCGTTAAATTCGATTATCTGGTTGAATTGAAACTTTTTGTTGCGCATAGAAACCCCCTCGGAAAGTATTTTCATCCGCATCAAAAAGAGGAAGAAAAAAAAGGAGAAAGAAAAAAAAAATCCTGCGCTTCTTTAATGTCAAAATCAAAGATTTTTTTTTTTTTTATTCGAGGCTCTGCAGAATGGGGGTTAAACGGTCCTCTATTGCGCGGGGTCCAGCAATTTGTCACGCTTCAGATGTGATATTCATTAAAGTTTACTGGAAAAGAAACGGCTAATTCCAAATTCATTATCCTTTTAAGAACTTTGTAGCAATAAATTTGCGCTGAATGAAACGCGGACTTGTTTAAAAGACTCAGGAATTTCTGCAACAAAAAATGGAAAGGCGATTAGATGGTTGACATGCAATGAATAGCATTAGATTTAGCCTTCACGGCGCATTATGCGAGGAACAGCAAATCTTTTTAAGGGGAGAGAAAGAGAAAAGCTCCGGAGCCCCATAGCTGCCAAGAGAGGAAAAGAGACCGTCCGGAGATTGATGAATGCGGGATAAAAAAAAAAAAAAAAAAGAATAAGAAAAAGAAAGAAACCCGGGACACCTCAAAGAAAGGGAACCTTTCTCTCCGCGAGGTTTAAGTGGAAACTTTCCCAGGTCAAGCACAAAGTTAACCAAATGAATTTAATGGCCCGCGTCCCCCAGAATCAGCCGCAGTTGCGAGGAGGGGAGAGACGGCAGAGGACAGCAACAAGTAAGAAGGAGAAGGAGAAGGAGAAGGTGGAGAGGAGATGGCAGGAAATTAGATTTAACCCAAGTTTGGAGGCTCTAAATGGGAAAAAAAGAGCCTCTCTGGACGCGCGTTTATTCTAATAAATCAATAAATCAACACATGTGCCAAACCCAAGCAAGCGTGTGTGTGTGTGTGTGAGGAGATACAAGCAGTCCCGTGGTTGCGCGCGGCAGGTGAGCCTACCTCCAGCGAAGGACTGAGCCAGCACCTCGGCGGTGAAGGCGGTCTTGACGCCGCCGCCGCCGCCGCTTCCTCCGCCGCCGCCGCCGCCGCCCGCCTGCTGCCGCTCCTCCGCCAGGTGCTCCCCCAGCACGTTCCTCCACCTGCCGTACAGGAAGCTGTGCAGGATGTCCGAGGTGATGACGTCCGACAGCGCGCGGCTCGGACACTTAAATCCAGACTTGAGCGCCAGCGCGTCGGCGGGCAGCACGGAGCCCATGATGCGGGACCAAAGGGGAGAAAAAATAATAATAAAAATAATAATTAAAAAAAATAACACGAGTGAAACGTGAACAGCGGTGCCAGCAGAGCCGCTCCTCCCGTCCCTGCGCTCCGGCACGTCTGTGCGTGAAGCTGCCCTGTCTGGCTGCGAGGGGGCCCTTTATATAAGTGGCTGGTGTGACCCCTGTCTAATTACTTATTAATGACACACCCCTCACAGCGAGGCGCTGCCCGCCCGCCCGCCGCCCGCCGCCGCGACGCGCCGCGCCGCAACGCGCCGCCAGAGCAGGAGCGCAAAAAAACTTTCCTCTCATCAGACGCCGGACGCGGCGCGCTGCGCTATTTTTTTTTGTTTTTGCGCGTAAGAAAAAAAAAAAGTGATCACGAGGGGAGGATGGAAGCGGCGTTTAGACGCGAAAGACGCGGCTTCGCCAAAGAAATAAAAAAGCAAGACGACGAAAACGAAGAAGAAGAAGAAGAAGAAGTGGGTCATGGAGTCTGGGACCTGCGCGCCCGTTTGTTCTCAGGCGCGCTGGTGATATTAATTTTTTTTTTTTTTTTTGTGAGCGCTCAGCGCGGGAATAACGAGAATAGAAACACGCTCGACGTGGGCTTTTTTTTTCTCTCTCCCCCCTTTTTTCCCTGCATTGTTCGCATGCAAAAAATGCAAAGCTCCTTTGACGTGGTTCACTTTTTTTTCTTTTTTCTTCAAGCCCTTGTTGAGGTAAAGCGGTTTAATATTCATGGATGTTCTGCGGGGGCTCCCCTCTTCCCCCCCCCACCTCTTCTCCCCCTCCTCCTCCGCCTCCCTCCAGCATTGTGACAACGTTTAGATGAGTATATACGAGCTCTTTCTTCTCCATAGTCGCGCTCGTCTGTTTTTTCCTCTGTTGGCCATTTTTTTTTCGGGCTAAATGGGCAGTTTTTCCTCCTTTTTTTCCCCTCTTCTTTTTCCAGCAGAGAGGACATCTTTATTCCGTCCCCCTCCCGGCTCACAGGTCCCCCCCCCCATTCAGCTTCCCTCCCAGTAATGTCAGGGCCCTGAAAAGTGCTGCAAATCAATCTTTCATGGTGTTTTTGAGGGCAATTTGACATCCGTGCACTCCGCTTTTCACTCCGACAACTACAAGGGGGATTGTCCGCAAAAAAGAAAACACAAAACAAGAAACAAAAAAAAAAAAATGGGCAAGTTCTCTTCTCCTATCTTTTATTTCTGGAGGAATATGGCAGTGTGTCGAGGGAGACGATGTGGCAACTGAGTACAATACTTTTTTTTTTTTTTTGAGGGGGGGGGGGTGCAGCAGAGATAGTGAAAAGGCAAGGTGAGTGACAGGGCACGAAAAAAGATTACTGCGAAACAGCTGCTTTTTATGAGCGCGCCCCTCCCACGTTTGTCTCCCCTTTTCCCAGATGAAATTTCTCCGCTCTTTCAATGGGATTCTTTCTCATCTAGATTGATTTACATTTATAGCATTCATCACACAAATCCGAGGTAAATGGCGGGACAGGGGGGCGGGGCCGCTCTTTATTAAAGAGGAATTAAATGAGCTGAATTGGGGTAACGCATGGATTTGATTTGCTTATTTATGCATTAACCTATGGCATTATGCGGAGCTGGTAAAGCCTCGGGCATGTCAGCAATAGCAAATCATCCCGCTTAGCTGTTCCATTGTAAAACCATTTACGCCATTATTCTGTCCATTTAAAGCTTATCAATTTCATGTGGATGATTGACAATTATTGCACAAAGAGTGCGGTTAATTGTTTTATTTCAAAGGGCCGGTGGGAAACCTATCAAAGAAAAGCGTTTGTTTGTAGGATAAATGGGAGTTTTTGCGCTCACCAGGACAGAAACAGCCCGGGGAACATTTAAGAAAAACACCCCCCCCCAAAAAAAAATAAATAAAAAAAAATAACTGAAAATGTATATTAATTTTTAAACAACTAAATTATTAGATATTTTCATCTTCTTGCATTTATCTCCGTGGAAATAAGAGGGTAAAAAAAAAACATTAAAACTAATATTCTCTGTCAGATTAACAATCAGACCTGCTGCAGGGAAAACGAGAGCGCGCACACACACACGCAGAGACACACACACACTCACTTTTGCAAAGAGTCTCCCGGGATCCTGCGCTGCAGGGTCATTAAAATCAGATTAAGGTAGCTGCCACAGTGCGCTGGATGCTGAAGATCGGATTATCTGTTGCAAAGGTGAGGCGCAGCGGCCCCTCCCTTCTTGTTGCACAGGACAGGAGGAGTCAGGACACCTGCTTGCAGTGAGGGGGAGAAGGGAGAAGTGTGTGTGCGTGCGTGTGTGTGCGCGCGTCTGCGTGTGTGCATGCGCATGCATCTCGATTTACTTCCCAAAACATCATTTTTCTTTAAACAGTGTCAAAAGATGCGATTTAAATTAATCTTAAGGACATTTTTTCCCTCTTTGTCTCACGACAGTAAAAGACAATTCAAACATTAACAACTTGTGCAGATATATATATTTAAAAAAAAAGGTAACTAAACGGATCAATGTGAGGTAACTGAGTAACTGAAGTGCTCTCAATTAAAATCCAACGAGGTAAGTTTTGGCATCAATATATAAATGGATCAAAAGATGGTGCTGTCATATTGATTTTTATTATTTATGCTGCCATAACGCGGCTTTAATGTGGCTGATGTTTTATAAAGCTCTAACAAGAAAAAAACATTTAGCAGCTGTGATGTTTAAGCAGCACTTATAGCAGATGCTAAATAAATTTGAAAATTTAAGGATTTTAGTCCCACAACATGTCAATAAAAAAATGTTTTAATAAAATCATGTGATTATAATCATATTTTTTTTTTAATGTTTTTTTAGTGTTTGGTTCTATTGTGAAGATTGTGGTGCACTGAGCTACATTTACACTGTCAGGCCAGTTGGTTATATTCAAAAATCTGAATGAAAAACAAAATCAAACCCACCGTTCGCACACGCAGCGCAAGAAGAGCCCCATCAAGAGCGGAGAAAAAAAAAAGCGCGGCCTGCAATGATATGAATACTAATCGCACCTCCCATCCTCAGTCTGGGAATGATCGTGGAACAACTAAATTATTAGGCGGCGACAATGGACCACCAGGTCGGGGAGAGTGTCCGCGGGGACGGCGCGCTGAAAAGGAAGAGGATCAAAATCAAGGGCCCGGGATTTGGAAACAGCTGCACGGCATCAATGCAGGGGCCAGTATGGGGCTGCGCAGGGGCCACTGTGGCAGGAGCCTCCCCGCTGAGCGCAAAGATGTGCAGTGACAAAGCTTGGAGGGCGGGGGGGTGTGAGGGCTGGTGAGGGGGGGTAAGGGAGCATGGCACTGGACAGGAGCCCGCGGGAGGTCACGCCGCCGTGTGCACGCGGGGACGAGGTGGACCAATCATCCCCTGGAAGAGAGCATCCAGAAGACACAGGACCTCTTCCCGGGATGGGCCCTGGAGGGAGACGAGGACAAGCATATTAATTTCCACAACAACAACAACAACAAAAAATCATGTTTCTAGAAGAAGCCTGGATGTTGATAAGACAGCAGATTTTCAGACGGATGCGTTTGACTTCTTGGTTTGGGAAAAAAAAAAAAAGTGAGACATTTATGATTGGCAGCGTCAGTGTTTGTTGCGATATTTCAAGTGGAAATGAAATATTCCCGTACGAGGTGAGGGAGCAGGAGCGTGTGGCTGGACTGCAGCCGGTTTAGAAATAGTTGATAGATTCTTATCATTCATCTCTGCTATACATACATACAAAAAAAAAAGAAAAAAGATAGCTGTGCAGAAATGAGAGCAATCATTTCCATGATTACAGATTATGTGGATTTATTTCGTGTGTGTGTGTGTGTGTCTTTTGTGCGCGCCGGAGCGGTGCTACCTTCAGCGGGAGAAGAGTGCGGCGGTTAACGGTGAGAGCTGATAAAAAGATAAAGATAGCACAGTTCAACCACAAGTGAGGCTTGCGGAAAATTTATTTTGACTTTTGAGAACTGGCAATAGACTATAGAAAATAGATTTTTCTGCTTATAAAACATGAAAACATACAGTCGTTCTATATATTCTCTAAGTATATCATGTTAGTATATACACAGTAGAGCTCTCAGGAGGTTTCAAAGGCCAAACTAAGAATATTCAACACTTGGATTCAGAGTACAACAAAAGACATCCCAGGATTTAAACAAAAATAATCAGCTTAACACTACACAATAAAGGTAGTCTGGATGTTTTTAATACATGGTTAACTGTACACCAAAAGGAAAAAAAAACAAAACCAAAAAAAAACAAAACCACCATAATTAGACATTTTTGAAATTATATCCCTTTTCATTAAGAAATGACATTAATACAAGAATCATTTTTTTTTCTATAATGATGCATCATTTATATCATTTATATTAGATCACACAAAGAAATAAAAAAATAATTAAAAAGTTATTAGCATTGGACTGAGTCCAACACCCCGCTGGGTCCACAGCGAGGGCTCAGTGGGGCGTTCGTGAACTGGGAGGTACCAAATAAGACAGTTTTTTTTTTGATCATATTTAAAACATAAAACAATTATTACACAGGTAGAATTACAGAGGCTTAGCAGTCTTGAATAATCCAGGTACAGAACACACACACAAAAATCTACCACTTCTTATTTTTTTCTTCATAACAAGATGCAACATCAAATTTCAAATCACATTCACAATCTTTGAACATTTTCAGTAAGAAAACAGAACAGAAAAAGAGGGACAATTTTCCTGCAATGATCACAGGAAAAAAATAATCTTTATATAAGTATATATATATGAAACATATATATTTTAAATTAACAGTCAAATATATGAGCATATATACATAGTTTTACAAGGTAGCAAAGGCAAAAAAGCTATTTGCAACATCCCCCTAAGTCTTAGATCAGATCATTGTAATAAATTATCCATGACATTTCCATTTGAAAAAAGAAAAACATCTTAAAACTACAAGTTAAAAGTCTGTCAAAATATTAGAGAACCCATCTTTGTTTCAAAAGTGAAATTAGATATTGCACCTTTCTTTTTAAACCAGAATACAATAAAACGACAATGAAAAACAGCATACAATGCACAACAGGAATTAAATTAAAACTATTGCCACTGGCTGACATGAATCCTTTTTCTTTAAACCTTGTAACAAAAACAAAAAACAAAAAAAATCTCCTGTAACAAAACATCACAGTTTCATTTCACTGAATTATGTAAAAGGAAAAAAAAACAAAAAAAAACATTTTAACACACTCTTTAAACATCTTAGGACATGTGACAAACGGTATTCAAGACTGCTAAGCGCATAATAATGGTTTCATTTCAACATAACGAGAAATAAAAAATAGATCATATTGCCTTTTGAAATGTTACAACTCTCGGGTTGGTTTTGGCGGTACAATCTGAGTCAAGACAGGAAAAATATAGAAAAACCAAAAACAGCTCTCTCAAGTCCAAAAAGGGATCCCAGATACAGTCTATTCAAAATAACAGTGTACATAAGCATTTAGTAACAAATAAATGTTCCTGATTTTTTTTTTTTTAGAAATATTACTTTATCATAGAAGTCATTCTACAGCTAGTGTTTCTCACTAAGAAAAGTCTTCAAGGCGTTGCAAATCTAGAACCCTCCGTAAAAAAGGGTCGCTTCCATCCTCACTGATTCAAGTCTTTATCTCGCCGGCGTCTAATGATCCTGTGGAACGACAGCAGCCCGTTAATCGCCACGACATTTACACACGCGCTCGAGAGCTCAGGCGGCTCCTCACGTTCCGCAGCTTTAAAGTCGTTGTCAACAAACGCCATGAAAACACCGGTCGATACTGCCGACGCGCGTTTTCTGCTGTACGCAAAGCTTGATATTGCAGTTTACTCCTCTAACGTTAATAAACCTCAGTAAACGCACACACAAAAAAAACAACAGACAGCCTTGTCGTTGCGCTCGTGGGCCTTGCATCATTTTTGCATTTTTTTTCTTCTCCTTTTCACGTGGTATTTTATGAATCGCAGAGAAATGGGCGGTATCGTTTCTTTGGCGTCCACGTTTAAAATCCGGCTGCATCGGTTTCACATATTTGTCACACCTGGTCCAGAAGCTAATAAAATGGATTTTTCTCCGTATGCAGAGGGGAAGTGAACCGTTTCCGTACCGTGTACATCGTTTATCAATACAGTGAAGCTTCTCTGCGAGCACATCATCAATGCACCCAACACTTCTGATAAATAAAGAGCGGGAAAACTACATCATATCAAATGTGGCTTTTAGCGAGCGTGAGAATCCCCGACACGTCTTCTACCATTGGCCGGTGATGAGCTTCCTCTCACCCACACCAAAATGTGCTCTCTTGCTTGGGTGTAACAAAGACACACATAAAAGTCTCGTGGCATATGAGAGGTCCCACGTTTCCACTGGAATTCACGCGCGTTTAGTACGTGCTCCTTTGATATTGAAAAAAAAAGAAAAAAAGACAGCGTCTCCTCGTTTTCAATTTGACATGTGAATTCTAATCAACGCTGGTGCTGAGAGGTCCAGCCGGCCCGACTCAGAATAAAGCACCAGCTGCGCATCAATACTTAGACGGCGATGGCGTCCGGCAGATCACTTTTTAAGCTGCAACCGATGATGATCTGCATCGTCTGTTGCTACGATCGAATGAAATCGCTGGGGATTTGTCTTAAAATTAAATTTTTGTATCATAGGTAAAACAAGATATGTTCATCTCTGACTTTGTTTTATTCAAAGATCTATGATTATATACGACAAACCTAACACGCCGTCACATTTCAGAAATGCAAAGGACGACTTGAAAACAAATCTGTATTTTGACCTCTCGATAGATTTGAGTTCAGGCTGCATGCCGTGCAGGGACGTCGGAAAAGATTAGACAGGCTTAACATATCGCTGGTTTTGGTCTTTTGATGGGTTTGTTGACAATAAGAAAAAAAACAAAACGACTATTAAAAAACAAGCTTGATCCTTTGGCACGAGGCCGTTGATGTGGGGCGGCTGCTTCTCACCTGAAGGCCCGGGGCCGGTGTCTGCTGCGCGCCCTGGTTGAAATAGGCCATCGGCTGCCTGTAGAAGTCCACCCAGGCGTTGTAGTCGGGATTAGAGGTTTGCTGAGATCCAGGACCAGAACTCTGGCCTTGAAGAGGAGGAACGGCACAAGTGAGGGCAAAATAAAAGACGAAGGCAATCAAGTCACATGTTTGATTCTTCTGCATTCGTAATTTAAAAAAAAGAGAAAAAAAGAGGAAAAAAAAAAACAGTCCTTGCACACATCCTCACCCCAAGCTTTGTTGTATTCTGGAGCAGGGTTCTGGGCCTGGTTCTGCTGACCTGCAGCAAACACAACCAATGTTGAAAACGGTGGCATCTATCAAAAGCGCAAGCTTGTCTCTATCTAATACAAATATTAAATGAAAAATTTTTGATCCAAACTTGTTGAAGTGTTTTAATGACAAAGGGGTCGACGCTCATGGGGAGTAAATCCTGAGGTTTGAGCGAATGAACGACGAAGAACTCAATTTGCAGCACGGGATAGGAAGAGAACCGGGGTCTTTAGACACTTGTTAAAACAAAAGTATTCTGAGTGACACTTGCCTAACTTTTTATAATACTGCTCCCAGTCCATCTGGCCCGTCTGGGATCCATTGTGACCTGAAACCAGACACAGATAACACCGCCGGAGTTACTGAGAGCGGGCTTTGTTTTGCCCCCCCTCTCCCCCTTCACCTTCGGCTCTCATCTGCAAGTCTCTTTCCTAATGACTTCCATCGACAGCCAGTTTCAAACCCGTCTCCACAGGAAAGAGGCGGTTAGCCACGAGGGAGCGAGACCATTTCATCGCAGCCTGCAGACGACTTTAAATACATGCCAGCAATATGAAACTACGATAAAGCCAGTCGGCCCGTGTCCTCGGATTACATCCTATGGGTGACAAAAAAACCTCAGATTTCTCGATCGCTCGCGTTTCCTCACTTCGGTCTCATCGGGTATGCAGCTTCTACCTGGAAACTCGAGCGTGGACATGAGCTCTTTGGTGCGTTTACTTACTGTGGTCCTGTTGACCTTGAGGCTGCCATATCTGAAAAGTTGTGCCCCATCCTCCAGTCATGAATGTCTGAGGGCCGCTTTGAGCGAAAAGAGAAAAACGCCCGCATGATTAATTTCTAATACTCGGTCGCCGCATGTCTGGGCAGTAACGCGTGAGCAGGAGATGAAACTGGACTTTACTGTTGAGGAGGAGTGGTTGGTCCTTGGTTGTAGGGATTCATACCGAAGCTGCTGTTACCCCCCATCCCTGGAGCCTACAGAAGAGAGAGAGGGAAGAGATGGCGAGTGAGAGACCACACTTGTGTTTAAAAAGGAAGCCAACAGGCAAGGTCAGAGGGCACAGCCAGGCGCTGATGCACTCCATTAAGTCCATTTGATGGATTCTTCATGTTTAACCTCTGGTGACATCCTTCGGGCCACCAGGACCACAGAAACCTGGCTCACCCCAGCAGCTCGCTGCGGTGACATGTGTGCTCATGAATATCAGGCCAGACAATGGCGTTGGCGGGGGATCTGACGGGAGGAGGGGGGCCGGGGCCAGACCACCTACCCCAATTCTCTCATCGATCAGCTGGCGGGCCTTTTCCAACTGCTGAGGGGTGCCTCGGATGGAGAAGATGCGCACGTTGGGGTCAGTGTTGGGCGGCGGGTTTCTCTGTAGCTCCACGTGGGCACGAGACTGCTCTTTGATGTTCTTGATGGTTTCCCCACCTGGAAAAGCACCAAGCAGTGATGAAGGGATAATGTTTTACCACTATAACGCTCAGCCTCAGCATAAAAGGAGAGCCCTCAAGGTGTTTGAATGCTTCAGCTGTCAAACGGCTAACAGCACCTGAAACACACACACACACACACACACACACCTCTGACATCAGAATTTCATGGGCTTCTTCACACATCTTTGTAACTTTATGGAACCCACAATCTGACAGTCGCGCTTGTATTATGCTGAGGTGAAAAGAGAAACGATATTTCTGCCGCTATTCTTTCACCGTGAATGCTCTCGGAGACACCGCTGAAACGTAATCCGCACGTAAACGATTATTTTCTCCACTTTCAATGCTTCGTCACCCCCCTAAACTCCCTCCTATCCCCCCCGACACACACACACATATACAGTCACCCCGGTTTTTCCTTCAGACAATGTGCAAATTAGTTCATCTCGAGCACAGCGACATGTTGAGGCCAGACTTCTCTTCCCCGGCATTATGTTAAGTCACTTGACTGAACTTATGTGGTAATGCTACCTTATGAAGACTGGCATGTGTCTCACCACTTATCTACCATTCTGTGGTAACATCCATGGAAATCAGGAAACAAAAGGGGACATCTCTCACACCACCCCCCTCCCCGGCATCAGATGCCAGCTTCCCGACGTGTGGGGAGAGCAATTACACCAGCAGGGAGAAATGAAACATAGCTGGCAGGAGAAAAGGACCAAAATTGAAGCGTATCCTCCTTCTGGGATATCGTTTGTCTCTTTTACTCTTTTCATTCTTGACTCTGTGTTGTCCTCTGTGATGAGAGGAGGGAGTGAACGGGGGGCAAACAACCACCAGTCCCCTTCCACCCCCCTCGCCCTTCCACATTTGAACGAAACAGGCTGAGGGTGCTTCCCGGGGGGACACCAGGGCTGTCCCAACATCAATTACACATTTGTTCACTTGTGGCTGACACTCGGATGACCCTGGCTGACCCCCGAATGAAAACGCTCATCAAACACCTCTCCTCCTCCCATAGCCTATTCCTTGCTGCCAACAGACTGCACATGGGCCATTAACCCATTGTCAACCAAATGAAACTTCTGCCTTAATGAAGCCATTATGAGCTCTTCTAGTCAGACAGCAGAGAGCAATGAAGACCCTGACTATTCATTTCATGGACTGGGCTGTAGTGGGGACAGATAATACGGGCCTTATTAATGAGACTGGTTTAGTGAGCTGGAGAAAAGGAGGGGATAAAAAAGTGCAACTGGTGACTGCATTCAGGGTGAAGCTGAGGGACTGGTTAGCCGCTAGTGGAAAAAGAAACACTCGGGGCCTCGGGGGAAAACGGTATCAGCCGTCTGTAGCACCAAATGTGTCGTGCAGCGACTGTGTATGTATACGTATCTATATCCCTATCTTTCTACACATTGAGAGAGATATATAAAAAACACTACATAAAAAACATTAACAAAATGGGTGCATGTCATGTCACAATTATGTTTTGCCTGAAAGATGCATTTTACACATGAATAGTGTGTGTGTGTGTGTGTGTTCCCACTCCTGTACTGGTTTGTATAAATCTGAGCCAGGGGGGGATCAAAACGCATCTGTTGAAATTTAATAAATACAGAATTACTGAATTATTATCTAACATTAAAGAGAAGAAATCAGTTTACAGATTATTCTCCAAGTATGGATGTTTTTTTTGTTGTTTTTTTTTGTTTTTTTAATTTACTAGGGACATGTGTCTAGTTCTCATTTTTCTGGGCTGGATGCAAAAACAACAAAGTGTGCAGTGTGTTCAGTACAGCACTAAATGCTAATGTAAAGATGCTAACATGCTGCTGTTAAACAGCCGTAACATTTACCATAATCACCATCATAGTATAGTTTGTGTAGGTATATGAACATTTGCTGATTGGTACTGAATAAAAAATTACAGCAAAGTGTAAGCAAGTAATTAGCTTTGCTGTCATTTCTCACAAGAATACATAATGAATAAATATTGACATTATTAACTGATGATGCTGCTAAATGAAAGGTGGATCACCAAAGTTATTACAATGTATCCAATGGCAAACAACATGTTTAAGATTATCTAAGGTGTTCCCAAGAAAATCGTCTACTTAGTTACGCTGTAGAAGTGACGACAAAGTTGTGTCTATTTTACAACTGAGGAACAAGACATTTTGAATGAATGAGTTCATTCTTGACACTAGTAATGACAAAGAATTTTTGCTAGTTTTTTTTTTGTTTGTTTGTTTGGTTTTAACTTTCAACCAAGCAAATTTCAATATGAAGCCGCTAGAGACTAACATTTTTGTTCAAAAACCACAGGTAATGTTGTAGTATGCTAGTTTTGGACTATTGCGCTAAACTCAAGTCTGTCATAAAGCGTGAGCACGTCGGTGGGTGGCTTGATCCATCAAGCAGTGTTGAGAGACGGTGTGTGTAGGGGGTCAAAATGAAGGGGCAATGGGCTGCATATGGCATCGTAAAGATATTAATCACTGCACCCTTTAAGGGCCGGCTGACAGCACCCAGACCCACCGCCATCTCGACCATATTGGCCCACTTCATATGCTAATGCACAGAGTGGGGGACGCAACGCCCAGGTTTATTTGTTTCCCTTGCCCCACTACATGCACAAAAGCCACTTGACATTTCTATTGCCATGTTTTTATCTTAGGTAAAGAGGCCCCCTTCGACCCCTCCCACCACTGCACACGCACACACACCAGGGAGACATGCGTGCACACACACACTGCACACACACACACACACTCACTGCTCCTTCCAATGCAATGGTCAATGACTTTTAAATAGCTGGCAATAGAGTGGGCATGAATAGCCAATAAGCTAATTCCTCCTTTTCATTCCCTCGCTGCACTCTATTGGGCTGAAAGACCCTCATTAGATGCCAGGCAGCCTTCCACATGATTGAGGGCTGTTATTATGCACCTTTAACAATTAATGTCACATTACACGCATTATCCCCATCATTAAGCCCTTAGTGAAGCCAATGAATGCCACTTGTGCTGTATACATGAGGCCTGGAGGGAGAATGGAGGGTGGTCACTCACCCCTCATCAGTTTCACGCAGGGGCAGAACACCAAACGGCGTTAAATTATTTAAAAAGGGAAAAAGGCAATCTGTTGAGTTGGATATGCTCTTCAAATGTTTCTATTGATGAACTGTTCACGCAACAAGAAACCACTAAATATCAAGTATTCATACTTTCCTGCATCTTTTATATGCAACAAAAAGAATTACATGCACAAGCAAAGAAAATCCGGCGAGTTGTGGTTCCAACAGTGCTGCAAATCCCTTCAACACATAACACACGTCCCTCACCTTTGCCAATCACCAGTCCACACTTGTCAGCAGGTACAGCATATGTCACTTCCTGCAGTCCTCCATGGCCTCCCATGTTACAGTCGCTTCGCCCCCGACGTCCCATCGCGCCTCCAAAACCATCTCGCTCCTGTGTGAGAAGCAGCCAAGAGAAAAAAAGGTCTCAATCAGTGAACACCTGTGCAAGTCGACATTGGTTTGACTCGCGCGTTATCGTCTTCAAATTGTCAACATACTGCCCCGCAGTACTTTGAACACTGCCCTGGTTTCCAACAGAAACTAACACACTGGACAAATGTAAACAGTGGTACATACCTGAGCTGTTTGAACCAGTTCATTAATGAGGTGGACCGCATGGTGGCAGTGGTCGGGCTGGCCCATCACCTGGGCAACGCGGTCCGGGCTGACTCCGTCATCTGAATGACAAACAATGGATACAAAAGGTCTTTCGCTGCTCTTGGATACATATTTGCTACCAAGCACTGCGAGGGGAGCGAAAGCCTGGCAATATCTTTGGAACTTAAGGAGCATGCAGGTTTGGATTTCAAAGCTCAAGTAAGTAATGAACTGGTAACAAAACTGGTGGACTTCAGGACAATCTGACTACAATGAAAACATGACACTAGAAAAAAAAAGTTCCATCAACTCTAACAACTGTGAAAATGCCTGAAGCTCACCTACTCTACATTTATGCAGTTGCAGTGTCCTCAAATCCACACAAGACAAACCAGATAGAAAAAAAAGTCTCCCTAAAATGCATTTCTACTGCTGAACCAAGCATGTGGATCTGATATTTGTACTCTGCGGTCAAACACTACAACAACTATTTCTGCAGTACATTGCCATTGTCCGCTGTGTCTGCAAACAAACTGATACTTTTACTGAAATTCCATTTGCTAATCACATGAATTTGACTGCAGACATCAGGTCTGGTTTTCAGCTCTTACCTTGCTTAAACTGGATCCTGACTCCGGCATCATTCTGAATCTTCTTGATCATCTCGCCGTTCCTTCCAATGATGATGCCGACAGCGAATCTGGGTACAGCCACCTGACACGGCCCATCGATGGGGACAGGGAGAGAAATTCAGAGAAGATCACAAAAGAGTCTCTCATCTGAATTATTATTATTGTTCTGCCAATCATCTTTATTACTGTCACTTATTTCTCATTTTTGTCCCCTATTTGCCCTTTTTTTCTAATTATTTTGTTTGTTATATAAATGAAATTTACACTGAGTTTCAATAGATCAATTAGTAACGGCTGCCTAGAATGTGAAAAGCAGACAAACAGGTTCTTACATCCAGACTGCTTCCACCCATTTTGGATCCAAAATCTGCCCGCCCAACCCGAAAATCTCCTTGGTCCTTGTCTCGGATTAGCTTCACCACAAGTTCACGGGCTTGCTGAAAGTAAGACAGAAGGAGGAAGCAATCTTTTAAAAAAAAAAGTCAAAAGTGCTGCACATTAAATCAAGCAGAAAGACAAAATTCTCAACAGAAAAATGGTTCACACGTGTTTGAACAGGACATCGCTGGCATAAAATGTGTAAAATTGAGTGTAAACTGAAAGATAGCAGCACACACTGAGATCTACTGGACAGACCTGAACTTTGTGGGGATCCCCAGTGATTCTCAGGGGCTTATCTGCTCCAGTGGGCATCGGG